>SCLG01000006.1:694799-712269 GCA_004367875.1 Oikopleura albicans
GTGTTCGTAATTTTTATAGGCTTTATGATTACAGTAGCCTGTATCACTATCACACACCCCTTGTTTAGATGCCATTTTTTTGTTTTTGTTTTGAGGTACATGGTGTATATGAAGCTTCGTCTGTAGATACTTTAGGGATATATCCGATATTTGAGGGCAAAGGTTCGCAAAAGACACCGAAAAAAAATTTGCAAAATATAAAAATATAAAGCTTAACATTATTTTAGATCTACTAACCCATTTTTGCAACAAAAAAAAACAATTACCTCATTAAAATTAACCCAATAATCCGTTTAAAAGATGACCTTTAGTAAAGGTGAGTAATATTAATGACAGACTGGTTGTAATCTTAATCGCGCGTCTGCCTGATTGAACATTGAAAAATTTCTCTAATCCCACCAAAAATGGAATTATGTTCGCCACTTGTGGTTCATTTTAAACGATCTAAAATGAAGTTATTCCTCAAATACATCCCTAAAGCACACTGAATTAACGCACAACATTTGCATTAACACTGTCTTTTTTTAACTCTCAGAGGTCCATTAGTTTTAATTGGGACTTAACCCCTCTAATGGACCGCAAATTAGAGTAAACTGAGCTTGATCGAAAATCGCTTAAACACGGATCTAGTTGAATTTAATGCGAAAAAAAATATAAAGCAGACTGAAATTGTTTATGGAATGTAATATGATTACAAGGGCGTGTAGTCCAAATTTGGACTAATGGATCCCCACGGTCTGTAGGCTACGGCTTATACATCTATACCCCTCGGGATCTTCGGGAGTTCAGGAACTAAACTTAAGGTTCTATACATCTACACCACCTACCTGCTTAAAGTAACACCAAAATGAACCAAAAAACTGTTACTTTAAGCGAAAATTGTTACTTTAAGCAGGTAGGGCGTAGGTTAAATCGAAAAAAAGTTCAGATAGTGTTACTTTAAGCGAAATCAGGCTTTTTTCTGTTACTTTAAGCGACATCAGGCTTTTGAATTGCGCAATTCGAAAAATATTACGTAATGTTTAGTTTTTTGTTACTTTAAGCAGAAATGAGGTCATAGAGTTACGCAATTTGGAAACATCACGTGATCAATTATTATTAATAAAAGGGAAAGGTATTAAAAAAAAACTGACTTTATCTTTAATCAAGATTTTGCTTTCATTTTTCACGTTTAGTAAACTAACTAGACCTTGTACTTTTTGGATTGTCCGAGAAAAATTTTATAGATCAAAAAATGGCTACCCCTTTTCAATATACTTTTTTTGATTATTTTTCATACCAAAAATAATTCTGAATGATTAATCAGATGAAAAATATTTTTGAAATGTACTAAAAATACTTTACATCCGAAAATATTGAAGCGTAAAAATGAAATCCTAAAAAAAAGTGTTACTTTAAGCGGAACTGTTACTTTAAGCAGGTAGTGCGTGGGTTGAAAAAGTTACCACTATTTNATGAAAAAATATTTGAATATTATAAAAGTGTTCGTAATTTTTATAGGCTTTATGATTACAGTAGCCTGTATCACTAACACACACCCCTTGTTTAGATGCCATTTTTTTTTTGAGGTACATGGACCAATGGTGGCATCTAGGGGCATCAATGATGTAACATGGTGTATATGAAGGTTCGTCTGTAGATACTTTAGGGATATATCTGATATTTGAGGGCAAAGGTTCGCAAAAGACACCGAAAAAAAATTTGCAAAATATAAAAATATAAAGCGTAACATTATTTTAGATCTACTAACCCATTTTTGCAACAAAAAAAACAATTACCTCATTAAAATTAACCCAATAATCCGTTTAAAACATGACCTTTAGTAAAGGTGAGTAATATTAATGACAGACTGGTTGTAATCTTAATCGCGCGTCTGCCTGATTGAACATTGAAAAATTTCTCTAATCCCACCAAAAATGGAATTATGTTCGCCACTTGTGGTTCATTTTAAACGATCTAAAATGAAGTTATTCCTCAAATACATCCCTAAAGCACACTGAATTAACCCACAACATTTGCATTAACACTGTCTTTTTTTAACTCTCAGGGGTCCATTAGTGTTAATTGGGACTTAACCCCTCTAATGGACCGCAAATTAGAGTAAACTGAGCTAGATCGAAAATCGCTTAAACACGGATCTAGTTGAATTTAATGAGAAAAAAAAATATAAAACAGACTGAAATTGTTTATAAAATGTAATATGATTACAAGGGCGTGTAGTCCAAATTTGGACTAATGGATCCCCACGGTCTGTAGGCTACGGATTATACATCTATACGGTATAGACTATACCCCTCGGGATCTTCGGGAGTTCAGGAACTAAACTTAAGGTTCTATACATCTATGTAATTTTAAACGGGCCTGACTTTCAAATGAATCCTGGAAACCACGCCATAGTGCAGTTACTTTTATCGCGCTGTCTGTGCTAATTTTCAAGTAAGGGACGATTTTCTGTTTTGAAAAAGCGTGTCTTACTTGGCGGCCAATGCCCTTACTTGATAAACTGTCCCCTACTTTGCGTGACCTTACTTCAATGTTCGGGATTGACAGTTAAATGACTTTTTTGTAGTAGTTAGGTATTAAATTAATGTTAACATTATGTTACGGCATGTACTCACGGGTTAACAGACGGAAGGGTCTGTGACAGGTTTTTTTTATCTACATTGTCAAGTCATTTAACTGTCAATTCCGAACATTGAAGTAAGGTCACGCAAAGTAGGGGACAGTTTATCAAGTACGGGCATTGGCCGCCAAGTAAGACACGCTTTTTCAAAACAGAAAATCGTAGATTCTACATATACTTTTTTAATAAATATTTCTCTTCCCTTTTCATTGAAGCAAATATTGTGATAACTGAAAGCGAGGTGACCCCCCAGAGCGATTTGTAAATAACCGAGTGCATCTTAGAGTTCATTATTTTGTTTTTGTTTTCACAAATTCTATAACCGAAATAAAATATGAAAAAGAAAAGAACATGTTATTTAATGTTATTCGTGTTTTCGTGCAATCGATCTGGCCACATGTAGAATTAGAAGGTCTTAATTCGGGAGCAAGGGGAAAATCAGAGTTTTAAACAAAGCTGACATCATTTTTCCAGTCAGACAAGAAAAGGGCAATAGGGTGGCTACGGTATAATTTACTCTATGAATCTGCGCCATAATATTAATGTATCATATTAGGACGGATATGATAGCGTTTTTGAAGTGAAATTTGTATAAAATCTTATATACTGTGTGGTCCAACAATGAATTAACAAGGGAAAATTTCCGCACGCAGTTTTATATTGTTTCAGCATATTAAGTGCGTGTTAAAACTTGCTCTGTATAATCAATTGTTGAACCACACTGTAAAAGTTTACGTGAGTACAACGAGAAACGTCTCGCTAAATGTGCATGTCTCCGTTCATGTGCATATATATCTAGATAATAATATCTTTTAAGATGTGCACATTTTTTGGAATTTTCGTATTTTTGAATTTTCGTATTACATACATGTTTTTCTCCAATCATTCTCAGAATTTTATTCATGGATTTCAATAAAAATGAATTTTTTTTTACTGGTAAAAAAGTATAAACATTTTGTAAATTAAATGAGGCCCCATGAGGCCCAAATTATTATAATTGGTGATAAAATACCGCTGATTCAGAAAATAATTTATGATCAACTTTTCGAGAAACCACCCTAATTTACAAAAGAGCATTTGAAATAATTTATATATGAAACTTCATAGTCAGAATATATTCCTGAATGATTGATATGTGGACAAAAGTGCGGTTAAATTTTTAAAATGCGACTGAAGAAACTGGTTAATTAGACTGACACATTCAAATTAGATTTTTTTGGATTTGGTTGTTACTGAGTAAACTGTCAGTCTGTTACCAAAAATCTCAGATCGAAATAATCTAAATTATGAATACACTCGGAATCAATACATTTGGAGCTGAATTTGATCGATTAGAATAAATGTCAAGTTTTAAGATTGACTGTGTTGTTCAAGAACACATAAACACCACCTAATCATCCGAAATAACGCCATTTAAAATAACGCTTTGCATTTGAAATAACAATTTGCATTTGATATACAGTCAGGGGTATCTCAATATGCACTCTCTCGATGTGCATGTCTCTCTCGATGTGCACTTTTTCACGAAAATTCGTTAATACCTCTCGATGTGCACTTTTTTCAGACCATTTTTTGTCAAATAAACCTCTCGATGTGCACGTTTTCCGGGTTGATATTTTGAAAAAATCCTCCTCGATTTTCATTTTTTGTATTTTTTGCACACAAAGAGTTTCCAAGTGTACATATTTATATTTTTATATATGGTAGCATTTTATAGTGTTCGTGTGTACGATGAGCAATGTCTCTCTCGATGTGCATGTCTCTCTCGATGTGCATGTCTCTCTCGATGTGCATGTCTCTCCCGATGTGCATGTTCCTCTCGATGTGCACGTTTTTCGGAAATCGAATATACACATCGAGAGACCCCTGACTGTAATACTTTTTAGGCGATCTTTTTCCAGGGTTCACGCCCACGCACTAGTTAAAAACCGATTGAAACCCGTATTTCCAGTCCAACACGTGAAAATGAAACCCATATTCGTATTCGACGTACCAAAATAGACCAACAATTCTCGACCTTTTCGGCTAATATGTTTTTGGACAAAATACAAAAAACGTTTTTCGGAGAAACTCTGAGAAGTTGTTTTCTGGAGAAAATGAAAAAAAAAACGTTTTATAGAAAAAACAAAAGACGTAATTTGGAAATCTAACTTCATAATTTTAGTTTTTAATCCGAAAAACCTTTCTTTAGAAAAAAAATGGGAAATAATTTTTCTCCGAAAAACTTTTTTTAATATTTGGTTCAGGAACTTTTAGGCGCTTTTATCAACATAAAAACGACTTCAGAGTTAATATTGTTGTGATTGTCAAAATAACTTCACAAAATTTCAACTTTTCGGTAATCCAATCAATTTGGAACAAGAAAACCGTATGAACTCTACTCACACGTTGCTAATGAGGGTTAAAGTTATGCGATTTGCCCACCTGACAAATATTATGTGGTATTTTAGTAACGTAAACGTGAAGTCTTTAGAACGACAAAATCACCTTTCTTATCTATGATTAGCCATGTCATTCATCTGGAATATAACAGAAAAAAATGCACGGGTTTTCTTGGGTTTTCGTCTTACTGTTACAACGGTCCAGGTGAACCGTTATCCGGTATTTTCCTGGAAGCCGCCAAACGAAGATAAGTTAAAAATTGTGGAAAATACAAGAATCTCCAAATTTATTCTTCTATTGTACAACTACTGAATTCTTGGAAGTTAATTTACAATAATCCAATTCGGTCGGGTGTGCATCACTTGGACAAATTTCCCACTTGGGCAATAGCTGACTAGGGTGGCTTGGACAAACGAAATTTCCCATTTGGCCAAACCTTTTCCCACGAAATTTTTCCAAACGAAATTTCCCACTTGGACAAAATTTTCCCGCTTGGACAAACGTTTACCCATGAGGACAAACGTGATCCCTAAGGATTATATGCCACTTGTGACCCTTGGGAGTTAACCGCCAGTTAGGGGTCACACTATTTTCCAGCGATCACGCCCACGCCGTGCGCAGTTAACCGCCAGTTTTCAGTTGACCACCATTTGCAGTTTTCACATTCAAAGAGTGCACAGTTATGTTTCACTTTTTTGAGGAAATATTTTCCCTAATGCATATCTTTATATTTGGCCATCTGGGAAAACGTTTGTCCAAGTGGGAAATTTCGTTTGGAAAAATTTCGTGGGAAAAGGTTTGGCCAAATGGGAAATTTCGTTTGTCCAAGTGTGTAAATTGCGCGAACACCCTTGTCAGCTATTGTCCAAGTGGGAAATCTGTCCAAGTGATGCACACCCGATTCAGTCAGACGGAAACTGGTTTAAATCAGGGTTATTTAAACAGGAAATCAGGACAGATTGAAACAAGTGTAGATTTACAAAATTTCTCTTATAGTTCCAAGCTCGAAATTTTCCTCTATGTCCTGATAATAGCTTGACGAGGTGCACCCCTAGCCAGTTATCTTAACAAATTTTGGGCGAACACTAATCGTGATTTCCAATTATCTTACCAGATGCCCTACCTAACTATCTTGCTAAGATAGCTTGGTAGGTGGTTATTAGGAGAAAATGTGGGCATTGAATTATCAACTTAACTCTGGTATTCGTGATCAGAAGAAGACTAGACGACATACGCATTACTTAACTCTCTCCAAACAATTGTCGACAAATTCCCCTTTCGACATTTTAACATAATGATAAATTATGACATAGTAACAATTTCCTTGTAATCAAAACAAACTGCAATAGATTAATTATGTCATTTTCAAACAACGTTGATTCTATTCCTGCTATGCCATATTAACAAACAGTCTGTGATCTCCGAACATTTGGAGAATAACGTTCTCCGACGTCCAACCATTCAACAACAATAGTGAGTATTAACAGAGACTCATTTCAAAGCAAAGTACATTTTATATTTGCTGAACTTTGGATTTACAGGTGTGTGTTTATTTACATTCCTTTTATATTACATTGAATTTTCGGCCAAAGTCATATCAAGCTAACCGAAAAAACTAGTGGAAAAGAATTTTTTGAGGTTGTTCCATTTTGATCTTAAAATATCGAGGAGGCTTGGCGCTCTGCTTGTCACCAACACCGGCGTGCTCGTTGATTGCGTTGTAGATGTTAACGTAATTGTTAACGGTTGGGTCGTTAAGGCTACAGCTTCATTACTAATCCGTATCTGCATTGTAGGTTTGGGTAGGGCTCGTTTTGGGTACATGCGTGGGTTCACCGTATTCGATTGTATTTTCTCAGACAGTCGCACGTTTCGGACTAAAAATTAGATAAAACCGGGTACCGGCTGGTAAATGTTATAAGTTGAATGTTTTTCACACCTCAGAAACTGTAAGAGGGAAACAAAAAGCTCTAACCACCATTATTTTTTTTTCAAAAAAAGTGTTTTGGCCATTCGACGTAAAAATAAAAAGTGAATTGTAGTGAGCTAATCCAGTTTTGGCTCAAGTTCACCCTATCACGTGATAAATTTGATTTAAGGCCTCAAAATGGGCAATTCTCTTACAATATCGGTCAATCGTAAAGCTGTGGGTTAAATTTTAAAACGCGTTTATGAAATTTTGATTTTTCGAGAGGGCCAAAAAATACGAAGTTCAACGATTCCTTACCTTGTTTTGGTTCTTCTTCAATCAGGGATGGTGGCTTAAAGTTAATTTTCCGACTACGGAAGTACTCACCTAGTGAAAAGCTAGGCCCGGTTTTTCTAGTGAACAATTTGGGATATCGCGAGGTTTTTATTATTTTAGCGCGGTGTCCAATGGTTTCAATCGTACTAGTCAAAATATTGCTCTCAGAATTCTCAGTTGAGGTTTTGTTAAAAAGGGGCTCTAAAATTTCGCTATCGTTACGATTACGGGCCACGTCAAATTCTGCATCATTTTTTAGTTCAATTTGATCAGTTAAATAATTTTTGACTTCATTTTTAATTTCGCTTTTAATGATTGAAATTTGGCTAGGAATGTCGTGGCTCTCTATCGAACCACGACCAATATTAACCGGAATGGCATTTTGGGAAGCTTTTAGGACAGCTTTTGGAATTGAGGGCTTGGGTAGTTTTTTAACTGACAAAAAAGTTAACCCGGAATCTCTGCACAGGATGGTTTAGAACAAATTATGAAAATAGAGCACTTTACCATTGAGCTAGACCAAAAGTACTCAAAAACTGT
Source organism: Oikopleura albicans (assembly GCA_004367875.1). NCBI lineage: Eukaryota > Metazoa > Chordata > Appendicularia > Copelata > Oikopleuridae > Oikopleura > Oikopleura albicans. The sequence goes on from SCLG01000006.1 coordinate 702,590, forward strand.
TAATATAACTGAATTTTGTTGACATAATTGGGTAGGGAGTTCGTTAGCATATTTGGAAATATAAGTCGATTGTTACTGTAGACAAAATAATGTGTCCATATACCCACGCAATCGCCCCTACTTGTTACGATTTTGTATTCCCCCTGTGAGTTAACGATCATCCGATGATGGTTTGCCTATTAACGATAATAAGAGAAGAAAAAATAAGCCACAATTTTGTTTCGAAAAAAAAATAGTTAGGCCATTCGACGTAAAATTTAAAAGTGGATTGTAGTGGACTAATCCATTTTTTGGCACAAGTTCACCCTCTCTCTCTTTAATTTTACGTCGAATGGCCAAATTACTTTTTTTTCGAAAAAATTTTGGTGGTTACCATCAGGTCATTTTTTTGTTAGTTAAAAAACTACCTTAGGCTTTATTTGTTTCTTCTCCATCTGTAACCACATCTTGCGAGTTGTTGGACCTTTACCACCATTAGCGCCAACAACATTGGATCCACAATGAGGCCTGTCATGGCAGCAAAGATGACAAACTGATGTCGTTCCTTTTCAGCTTAAATACTAGATTCTACTGTAGTTTTTAAAACTTATTATTATAACTTATTATTATAATATAATTCCAAAAATTCCTAATTTAACTCCTGCGCTACCGACAGCGCTATATACAACTAATGTCACTTTTTTTATCTTTGAGAACATTCGTTTGATATGCGTTCCAAATTCAATTAATTTAACAATTTTCACGGAAAATTGTAAATGAATAAATTCCGGTCCGTTTTTTGACATTGTTTTTGTAAGCCGGTCCTGGTTTTCGCGCTGCCGGTTTACAATCGTTTTTGAACATTTTTTCGCCAGCGAAATTCATCATTGCATTATTTTCGCAAGCGACTTTTTGTTTGCAGCCTTTTAAGAGTTTTTAAAACTTTGATGATTTTTGAATACATTAACAGGCACGAATAAAAAAATCCCATCAAAGTCACCAAGACAACTGACAAAAATATTATACAATTTAAGGGTGGGAAATACCCTATTTTTCTCAAAAAAGATATGTTCAAAAATTACTCAATTACAGTTGGTGACTAAACGAGTTGACACCTAACGAGTTGACCAAGACCTAACGAGTTGACAGTTTTTGGGCGTTTTTCGGGCAAAAAGGGGCAAAAGTGACCTAACGAGTTGACAGTTTTTGACAAAAAAATCGTAAACGAAAGTGTCAACTCGTTTAGTCACCAACTGTACACCGAAAATAGGTCGACATAAATTTCAAACTTCGCATGTTTGACGGACTATTATGAAAAAACTTTTATGCTCGGATATTTCCCGCTCTTAAACTAATATGAACAATCGTGTAGAAATGTCATTTGAAAGCTAAACTAACAATTTAAACAAAAAAGACATATTTTAAAAATGTTTTAAAGTGTAATGTTTTAACACCACGAAATTAACAAAACTATGCTTGTTTTGGGGGTTCACTCAAAGGACTAAAAAGCGTTTCTGTGTTCACATCAAATCATGATTATACCTTATATTTGCATTTACAACACATAGTTGAGGTATTCTAAATTACAATTTTCTGAAAGAGAAAAAAAAATCAATAAATAAATGGCTTATTAGATTAGTGACAAAATCCAAACCGTTTATATCCTTAGGGGTTGAGGTGTCATCCAAATTTTCGTTTGGACAATCAATATTATTACTACAGTACTCTTCAGACATATCGTTAGGGTGGCCACCTGGGATACGAGGTATACCAAAAAGTAGCCTGAGCTGCTCGCTTGCTTATTAGAAATGATAAAATATACCCAATAATTTTAATGTAAAAAGGAAAATTTGAAACCCAGCCCAAGTAACCCGTCCAAATTTTTCCGGTTTTTTATTCTAATTTTGGCGCTTTTCGCAGTTTTATTTCCAACCGGTACATTTTGGAGACTTTTAAATGCAACCATCAACTTCGTCGGGGTCGATTACCCCTTAAAGGTATTTTATTGAGTCAATTTTGAAAGTCGAGTTAAAATCCTTAGCGACCACCCTTGACATATCGTTTGTTTTTTGATACTTTCTAGCCCGAACATTTGAACGAGCGATTTTTTTCTAAAAATAGTATTTTTTTCTCGCTTTCTAGTTTGATACGTAACGCATCGAGATTATCAGATTAACATACTGTATGTTACATACACTTTCCTCATGTAGACAAAATAAATGCTGAGAACTCATTGGTAATATTGGCTGGGATTTTCATACGCTTATTCATTAAGGTACTTTATGAAATATGTTTAACATTAGGTAGCCAAGGACCGTCGACTTTTGTGAGAATTCGGTAAAATTAAATCACTGACCAAAAACAAATTAAAAACTGGACACGTAGAAATAAACATGAAACTATAACTTGGACAGGTGTAATAAGACTTATTTTCTTCAGTTTCATCAATTCAGAATTTAATATTTTCAATATTAATTATATATCATAGGGGGGTCAGTCGTGTTCTTTACAAGCAGTACCTCACGTAAAAACGCTATCAAATACGTTCCTGGGCTACTGGTGTGTGTCGTCAGTTTGTCACCGAGCTCGAGACAGGTCGTACAATAGGTTCGACCGATTATTGTTTTAACCTACCAGCAAAATTTGCTCGGTAACATTTTTTAAATAGGCGGCGCATTGTGCATATTTGCCAGAAACCTATCAGGCTTAGACCAATTTTTATTTTTCGAATTCACCTCTCGATGTGCACTGTTTCAGACCGGTGTCTTCAAAAAATCTCCCTTGACCAGATGCGCCGTTATTTGTTTCAAAACCAAATTGAAAAAAGTGAAAAATACTGGAAAATTGAAAGATGTGTATTTCAAAACAAACCGTGAACAAAGTGAAAAATAACGGGACGAACGGGAAAAATTGAAACATAACGGCGCGTCACCTTGTTTATAAAACGATTTTAATTATTAAATAATCGAACTAAATTACAATTGTTGATTACAAACGTTTAGAAACGGCACCGACTAAATTGGTATCATGTATTTTTGGTCGAAAGTATAATAGGCTGAAAGGTCAAAATGGATAAAAGAGAATTCGACGCAAATTTGCGTCGAATTCTGAGTTATTCCGTTTCCACTTTCGACAAGCCAAATATTAACGTGTGTATATATGACAATATTTGGTAAAAATTTGCGTCGAATTCGGTTTTATTCCGTTTACACTTTCGACATTTTATACTTTCGACCTCTTATACGTTCGACCAAAACTTCATGATACCAATTNAGTCGGTGCCTTAGAAACATGTTTGAAATTGAATAATTTGATTTGTGACCGCTTCCGGACAACAACAGTATTTCGTTTTTAGTTTGGATAAGAAATATGTTCTAAGGACGCGACAGTTTACAAAAATAGTTTAATCTACTTTAGAACCATAAATATCATATTAAATGGAATTTACATATCTTTGTGGAAATTTAACGAGGTTTAAGTCCAATCAAACTTCCGCATATTTCAGACTTCTACGAAACTATTAGCATTGTGCTTAGATACTAAACTGGAAATTAAGGTCTTTTAACAAAATTCACGGGGTGTCCCAATCAATTAGCATGATATACACCACATGAGGGGTTATCTTACCATTGGTTATCTTACCAAGATTGGGTTATCTTACCACTTTTTTGAGCAAAACGTATCGTTATTTTCAATTATTATACTAAACGCCCTGAAGGGTTATCTTACCAAAGTTGGGTTATCTTAACGCTTTGTAAGCATTTGTAATTGTAAGAAAACCCCTCAGGTGGTGTATATATTGTAATGTCAGCCATATCTATCTTTTCAGTGGATTAGTGCACAACGTGATTTTGTTAGAAAAAAGCTAAGTGAACAATTTAGTTTTTTAACAGAAAATATTTCAAAAATTATTGGATAAAAGATGCGGTTCCAATAATTTAGAAATTCCAATTGACCATTATGGTATTTATTATAGGTTAGAAAGGCACCGACTGAATCGGAAATTTTTCTTAAATGTCGAAAGGGTAAAATGTCTAAAGCGGAATATGTCGAAAAAANAAGTTATTCCCATTCAGTCGGTGCCGTTAGAAAGTATGTATGAGGCGTTTTAAACATAGTTAGTTTACCGCGGTTACGACAAGAAAAAATAAAATCTTCAAGTTGAGTAATTGGTATGGCAGAGTACGTGTAATGTCGCGATAAAAGACCGTCAACATGTAACAAAGGCTACATATGTAGCTCATAACCCTATTATCGTAATGTTGTCAGTTTTGAGTTATGACGTCATATTGTAACGATTTTGAGTTATTCGATTTTTGTGCCCTAAAAGTAGTGACTTGTTAGTGTTTTTTCCTAATCAAAGTTACAAGCGTTACGTTCATGATTGGAAACGAAATAGCGTATCAAGAATTGTAACGATTTTGAATCACCTGCTTTCGAAAAAATGTAATGATTTTGAGTCATGCATGACGTCATTTTGTAACGATTGTCAGATAGGGACTTTGATTTTGACCCTGAAAGTACAAGAACGGTCTGTAAATTACTTTACGGTTCTATGACACTGTTCTAACAGGAAATTGCACATCTAACGCGGTTAAAACATTCCGAACATTGATTTTCTGTGATTATCTTTCGAACATGATTAAATTAAATGTGAAGTGAAATCTCAGTGTAAGTCTCACACATTCTGGTATACGTGGAAGTAACCATTTTCAAAATTTGTTGCGCAACAGTACGCACAAAAATTCGAGATAGTTTTCAATTCATTTAGTTTATAATGAGCAAAAAAGTTTGTCTGGTAAATCAAAAAAACTGCACAATCGTTTGCAAAACCTCCGTCCAAAGAATGTGCACAATTGGAAAGTCGTTTGTTCAGACTCGGGTCAGAAAAACGTGCAAAATTAGGAAGTCTCGTAAAATTTAAACAAGTGCACAATTAGGCAGTCGTGCACAATTGGAAGGTCGGGATTGTATGGTACAAAACTCGGGCACTATCTGTGGTTTACCCCGAAAGTGAAATTTGTGTAAATTTGCACAAATCGCTCTAATATTCCCAAAACTTCTGTCAAGTTGATGGAAAATTCGATATTGCGAAAAAATAAAAGGTCGAAACGTCAAATTCGAAATTTTCTGGCTTCCACCTTTTCTTCATTTGATTTTTTCAGGTTGCACCCGTTTTAAGGGTCTTTTCAAAAATGGAGCAGTCTGACCCGTAAAAAACGATGATGAAATAAAAAAATTCGAAGAGTAGCCACTTTTTGGCGCTAGAGAGCATTTCAAAATGAGTAAAACTGTTTTTAAAACTCTGGCCATAGTAATCTGATTGACGCGTCCATCCCGTTTGCGTTGCGTCACTTGACATATACTGTTTGCTCCACAAGTTACGTTCGTTCCGTGCTTCATACAAGACTTGTGACAAAGATGTGAGAATGATGTGTCAAGAAAAAAAATTTAACCGCAAAAATTTAACTCTCAGCATCTCGGTGGGTGACTTAACCAGGATGAGTTTTAACACCTGCGGTATTGTTTGCGCAGAGTTGACGACAGTCTGTCGCGTTGTGGTCGCATCATCCATTCACAAATAAATAATCAAATTTTATCAAAAACAAAATTGCAAAAAAATCGGTCGAAGTTCCAGCAAAATGAAAAGTTAGGGTTTTAACCGAAATTCGAACCATAAGGTCCCTGAAATCTTGAATTGGATATACACCAGATGTACCTTTATCTTTTGTACCTTTATCTTGGTAATTTGAGCCTATTTTCCATTATCTTGGTTCATTTTGGCGAAAGTTTTCCANCAGCCCCTATTTTCCATTATCTTAGATTCGCCTACGCATTTTCAACCATACGCCCACACAATGTACCGTTATCTTGGTAACATGACCCTATTTTCCGTTATCTTAGATCCATTTAGCCCCAAACTTTCCCAAGATAAAGGTACATCTGGTGTATTTTACTAGGATTGAAAAAGTTACTTTTTTACGATTGGGTTTTCATTCAATTGCGTTTCAATTTAGGAAAACCAAATATTTTTAAACATTTTAATTTACCAATTGTAACATTTGTTCTTAAATAAAAAACACAAAATTGAAGATAACAGCGCAATGCATATCTGTACATGTATGTAGATTTAAGTGATAAAATAGTGGAACGAATGGCGAAATTTGAAACATAACGAAAAATTTATAACATCGAAATTTGTGAGGGGCTAATGGGATTACAATTTGAGGGCTTGTATGTTATGTCAATTTATTTTTTTTCATAAAGGGAGACAACCTGTCTTGAGCGAATACAGAAAAATGAAAAATCTCAAGAGGACGAAACCTGTAAACAGTGAAAACTGACAGCGACAGAACCTAAAAAAATATTGTAATTTTGCTTGGCAAAAATTATTTTAGGCCTTATTTAATATTGACTAGAGGGTGAGGTAATATAGATGCTAAGCCGTTGGTGACTTATATTCGCTCAGCGCACAGTCTCGCAGAGTCTCGCGANTAAAAAAACACAAAATTGAAGATAACAGCGCAATGCATATCTGTACATGTATGTAGATTTAAGTGATAAAATAGTGGAACGAATGGCGAAATTTTAAACATAACGAAAAATTTATAACATCGAAATTTGTGAGGGGCTAATGAGATTACAATTTGGGGGCTTGTATGTTATGTCAATTTATTTTTTTTTTCATAAAGGGAGACAACCTGTCTTGAGCGAATACAGAAAAATGAAAAATCTCAAGAGGACGAAACCTGTAAACAGTGAAAACTGACAGCGACAGAACCTAAAAAAATATTGCAATTTTGCTTGGCAAAAATTATTTTAGGCCTTATTTAATATTGACTAGAGGGTGAGGTAATATAGATGCTAAGCCGTTGGTGACTTATATTCGCTCAGCGCACTCGCGAACCAAAAACGGCTTATCATCTATATTACCTCACCCTGTAAAAATGACATTATTTCGTTCACCATAAATTATGAAGAATTATTCTTTTTCCGGTTTCACTTTTGTCAGTTTTCGCCCTTTTCAGGTTTCGCCTACTTCTGCGCTCGTCTAAGTCAGGTTGTGTCATTCAAGTGTATTTTATTTTCCATCTCTAACTTGAAACTACCTCCGGAGCACGTAAAACAGGTTAGCGGTTTTTTACTCTCTACCAGATTCCATACAAATAATAAAAATTCTATTTTCATTTTTTTTTACAATTTTTTGACGTCGTAGTAGTGAAAAAAACTACGATGAGTTGTAAGCGAACATTTTTTTAATTTGCTCAATCAATAATAATAAACTTGAGGCGACAGCGCCATAACTGGGCGCGACCTCGTTTTTGTATTTTTTTTTCTTTCATTTTCACACAACGTTCCATAACATGGATCTGGTTTAGACTTTCTGGCAAATAGCGCCAAAAGGCCATTTTTATAAAAGTGCATTCAAACCATCTACGATAGTAAACAAAATAACGGTGAAAAATTGTTAACTTAGTTAACTCCCAGGGGAAAATGCGTGTATATAAACACGCGACTTGTTTTTTCGTCGATTGAAGGCATTTGGAGGCCCCGTAGGTCAAAACGACTATTGCTGACCCCCCCCCTAAAGTTGTCGAAAAAATTCAATTGACGGTATTTTTTGCGTAGGTTGGAAATTTTTAAGCAGCTCTCTAGGGGGTACTGGTGGCCCAAATCAATTTCTGAATAGTCAAATCAACGTAGTTTGACGAGCTCTACAACTTGGCTTCACCAGTTTTTTTGAATTATTGCGAATTATTGTGATTTTTATACGTGTTTATATACACATATTTTCCACCTACGGGTAGGCTGTTCAAACCGATTTTCGAAAGTCGCCGTCAATCGTATTTGTGGAATCTACACCCCAAAAATAGCTTAGGACCCAATTTTTGTGAAAAACGTATGTCAGCGAAAACGGCAAAGAAGTTGAAATTCGGTTTGGACACCGTGTAGATTCCCAAAACCTCCTTCCTCCTGAGAGTTCAGTAGTGCGTAGGCGGAAGTGCCGTAATAATTGATATTCTAATATTTTAGAATCCAAAATAGAAAATTAACTGTGATAAAAACAAAACCACACAACCAACCACCACGTTAGAAATCTATGAAGTTTTGAAAAAATGGTATCGCAACATTTTTTACGCACTATTATTGTCTCTGTTTTGGTTGACAGTAAAAACTTGGATGTTTTGAAAAACACAGTGTTTAAGAATACTTATTCAGATTTAGTTTGTCGTGTACCAAAATAAAAGTTACTCCTTGAAATAAATATGGATTATGATATTATATTGAAATGACATGCTAAGTAAGTTTTAGATCTACGTAAATTGACAGCGACTTACAGTACCTTGACGTACCTAAAAAAGATGAATAAAACAAGTATAAAGTAATAGTCAAAAAGTTCAACCGTGGTTAAATAACGTTATCAAAATTTGAGTTAAGAAAAAATCCGTTGAGCGGTGAATCCCTGTCAACTCTCAACCCGCAACGGATTTTTAACTATCTTTTCAATAAGGTACAAGTGATAGACTTAATTCACTCTTTTGATTAAAATCCGTTTGACTGCGGTCAGACTCTTAAAAACTCTTAAACAACACGATGCTTTTAGCATCGTGTACTGAAACATTTTTTTATGTTATAACTAAAGCTTTGACCCATACCCGCGCATCTCCTATTTTCCGGTATTTTTCTTTCACAAAACGGCAAATAAATTTTTCCACAGTAGTTTCTTTTGACTGAGTATTTCGTCCGCGAAATTATCCGGTTGGTTACGCGAAAAAAAAAGAACGACTAATTGCTCAGGGTGCGGGATAACTGCGTATTGCGCAATCGCAAACAAAAGCCTACCGGATAACAGTACGAGCGGGCCTACCTGTCGGATAACTGCGCATAGGGTTAATTGGATATTTTAATGTTCATTCCGCTCGTTATACTTTGACAGACAATTTTTAAGTCATCTTCTTCAAAGGACGCACTGTAAATGACAATTTCAGCTAGACTTTTTTTACGAATTATAGATTTAGAAAAAAAAATAGAACGACAAAAAAAATCAGAATTCACTAAAACTAACATACACCGGGTGCGCCGTTATCTGGCCAGCCGTTATCTGGCCGGAATTCCCGCTCGTCCCTTTATCTGGCCGGATTTTGTAGGAAAAATTTTTTAGCTACTCCGCCTACACACTGCGCCGTTATCTGGCCGGAAATTTTCAAAAAAATAAAAATATTTTTTTATTTCTTTTTTGTTAATTTTAATTTTTTATAAACTTTAATTTTTTAAATTATTTTTTTTTAAACTTATTAAATTTATTTAATTAACAATTTTATTGAAAATAAACCTCTTGTGAATTCCCGGCCACCCAAGGGGTTGTCCGACCACTTTGCGATATGGGTTGAACTTTATCATACTAATATTGGCTTTCTAAACTTAAATGAATAATCCTACGAAAATTGCTTTATTTTTTCTCGCATATATACTAAATTCTACTTATATTATAAATTATAATAATAATAATAATTATAATTTATAATACCTTAAACGTAAATACCTTAACAATTGTTATTTCAATCAACATAAGTACAACAATGAGTAAATTATGCCCTTTTATATGATAGGTCACTAATATATGTATGATCGGATATTAAAATAAAAATTTTATATTGCGAAATCCCCCGCTCGTGCTGTTATCTGGCCGGTCTCGCATT
>SCLG01000006.1:712325-740746 GCA_004367875.1 Oikopleura albicans
TTTTTTCGCCAAAAATGTCGGCCAGATAACGGCGCACCCGGTGTAATTGAAGAAAATTATAAATTCAAATTTTCTGGGAAATTTATAAAGCGTTGGGGGGCCTATCGTGGGCTTATATAAAACTTTTTTTATGAAGCCTATAATGGCCAAGTAGGGTCTCAAGGGTGAGAGACGCCAAATAAGGGTAATTTTCGAAAAAAAAGAATTCCTACCCTTACTTGTCGTTTTCAGTGTATCATACAGGTTGACCCAAAGATCCGAATAGTCAAATAATTATGGAAAATACACTGTGCGGCGCTGGAGAGTATTTTAAAGGCCCGTGTTCACATTGAGGAGCTCTATAGGCTTTAAAATGCTCTCTAGCGCCGAAACATATTTATGTTTTACCTTCCGATATTACCATCGTAATCTACAGGTTAAAATTACCATGTACGTAAGTTTCGGTATTTTTTTTGCGCAGAAAGTCCTAATAACGATTTGAACATATATTTTTGGTGCCGCGGTCAACCGTGATTAACCGACTGAAAGTCTCTATTAACGCATGTGGTAATTAAGACACGTCTTGTTCACTTCGTGTCGAAATAACACTTGTACTTGCCACCAAAAATATATACGAATACAAGTCTGATCCTTTAATTTGACATGAGCCCGGCTTAGAAACGTTCCAATTCCAATATCGCACACTTTTTTATGTAACATTTTGAGATTAACTTGTTACAACCAGATTTAAATCGGAAATTGGGTAACGAAATCATGAATGCATAAGCACCTTATTTGTATATTTAGAATATACACCCCCTAACCGTTTCAATTAAAAGGCAAAAATTTCAAAAAAGTGTTAACTCACAAAAAAGTGTGAACTCACATGCCCCACGTGGTCATGAACCACAAAATTTGGAAAAAATAAGGATAAAGATACGGCTTTTTTCCGGTGAACTGGTATTTTTGGGTGATTTCGGCCACTACAAAATTGGTCGCCAAGTCCTGTCTCAAACAGCATTTCGCGAACATGTGGTCATCAAGTCTTATTTTGAAGTTATAAATTTGAAAAACACTTGGCGANATTTTATATTGCGAAATCCCCCGCTCGTGCTGTTATCTGGCCGGTCTCGCATTAGATAATAACAATAGGGTATTGCGCAATTTCCCGCTCGTGCTGTTATCTGGCCGTTTTTAGCTGAGCATTTTCCAGACAGTCCGCCTACGCCCTGCGCCGTTATCTGGCCATTATTACGTAACAAAATGTTTTTTCGCCAAAAATGTCGGCCAGATAACGGCGCACCCGGTGTATTTGATCTAATTTCATGTGTACATTACGTTAGCGGAGTAAAAAAATTAAAGAAGGGACACGTTTTAGCGCTAGAGAACATTTTCGAGGCTCGTAGAAAATTTTATTCACTCAGATAATTTTATTTTTCCGTACCGAAAAGTCGACTTAAGTATGAAAAGTCTCAATGTTCATATAAAAAAGTTGTTCAAAAATATTCTTATGGTAACCACGTTAATACTTCTCAAGTTATCAATCTTATCGAAAATTTTGAAATTATCATTTCAGTCAAATTCAACCTTTAGGTTGAACCTTATTCATCGATATTATGCAGCGATACTGGTTAGACTTGGCTGATAACTTGTGAATTGTGAAGAAGATACATACGAATTATAGACCGGAATTTCAGATTTCATAACCCGGAAACCGCAACGCGGTAAATTATGGAACCTATCATGTTGCGTAAAAAGTTTTTAAGGAAAAATGAACAGGAACTGGAACAAGGCTTTTAAGTGGCATGCCGCATGGGTGCTTTTTCGCGCAAAATGTTTTTTATAGGAGTCATAGAGCAGCATCGTCTATGCTGTATAGCCTATACAGTATAGGGTTATCTGCGTGACATCAAAATCTTTATAATAACATCATAATGCTTGCGGAAGTCCAATATCATAACAAATTTGGTACATTATCAGTCCCGAAAATCGGCTTATAGCGATGCGAGAACTGGGAAGGGCCGAAAAAACAAAAATAGAGCGCTATTTAGAGGATTGATAATGCTCTCGTTCGGGTTATGCAAATACGTGTTGAATCGTGCATTTAAAACTTTATTTTTTCTAATTCTCACCGTTCCTCCGAGGCCGGAAGTGGGTATCAGACAACACAGAGGTGCTTAATTTACAGATAAAATAGGAAAGTTTTTATATAAAGGATTTGGCGCGGCATTTACTTGGTAACAAAACGTTAGAGACGCGTGGAGGTTATTTGCGCTCACACAAAAGAGGCATATTCGTAATCGAATTTTACTACGATCTATTACAGTTAGAAAGAAAAAAATAAGGGGTGCCGACTTCAGAAAATCGGAAACAACTGACATGGCCATTGTACTCAAAATCCAAAAGTAGACTATAGGGACCAAGGTCATTTTCGCGCCAAGTTCAACGGGTCACGTGATCAATGAGTCAAAAAGCCTCCATAAAGGCCAAACTTCGTGACAATTTTTGAGTACATTAATGAATTTTTTTTAATAATTCTTTTTTTTGATCAAATTAAAGCTTGGTCAATTTCAGAGGGAGGTTATCCTTCCGATTTTCCCTCCCGTTCGTGATTCTAACCAGGGATTGAAATCCCAATCACGAAATTACACTCACAGCGTGATTTTGGCGTGATTGTTATTCCAAACTTTGTGACTGACTGTGAGTGTGATTGGACACCGTGATTTTAGCGGTATTGTGATTCAAAATTTTCTGATTTTGTGATTCCGTGATCTTGTGATTTGAGCGTGATTGTGATTAGATTTTGGGCAAAATCATACGTTTTTTCCATCCCTGATTCTAACTACAATGGGTATTTCAGTTTTTTGGATTTTCTGAGGTTGACATCCCTTTTTTTCTCTTAGTTATAATTTATAACACTGTTTAGCTCTTTACGTTTAAAAACTTGTAATTGACCTGACTTAATAAGTAATACTTATAATTGTTAGAAAAAATGAATAAGTTCGTAATAAGGTCATTTCAAAATGAACAAAACCTATAATCTGAATTTTTCGAAATTCACTCTAGTTGGTCAAAGATATTTTTGTCCAAAGTGAACTCCAAATTATTCGCCTTTTTTCATTTGCTTCATATTCGAATGGCCAAAATACACTTTTGAGTAAAAAAAAAAGAATTTTCAGGCAATGAGTTTAACAATTCCGTTTGAACAGACTAGCTTTGTTGCATAGCTCTCATGATAAGATGTTAGGTAGTGTATATATTTTATCTTTGTTCGTTTGAAGTTTGCAAAAATTTCAATTTCATAAAGGATATTTCAGTTTGTAGCCCTTTCTTCCAGCTACATCATTGTAGGATACCAAATCACGTGTACATAATTTCTCAATTCCACATATCAAAAAAAACTTTTAGCATAAATAAACGTGAGATAACCGGCTAGGTGGTGTATTTTAACATTAATTTCACAAGTCACTACATAATTCAACAATTTGTTGTTGAATAAGTGACTTAGAATACACTCAGTTTTTATCTACATGTTTATATAGTAAACCAAAATATAATATAAAATATTAGAAAAAAATTTTTTTTTTTCGAAACTCATATACGTTTACTATCTCGAAGGATTGTTTTTTTTTTCAAAATCACCAAAACAAAACAACAATTTTGTATAATACAATTTTGTATAATTGAATTTCAAAATAGCGGACACCCCTAACAAAACTATAATCCTAGATAGGGAGAGAGGAGACAAGCCAATCAGAGAACCCCTCGAACCTACTTAAATTACGCTTTAGGGTGACCACGCAAAACAAAAGAAATCAATTTCCAAACAAGTGTGCAACTACACAATTGTGCACAAAACGATCACCAAAAACATATAAAGTTATTTTAATTTAGAAAAAATGTATCTATTTTACTCTTTTCAAACAAAACAAGGGAAATCTCAAAAATCCGCTATACCTTTTTTTTATTAAAACCAATTTTTTTGTCGCATTATTTTTCCGTGATTTTCGCGTGATTGTGATTGAAACGTTTGTGATTTTCGTGATTGGATTTTCGCCTAAATCACACGTTGTTTCGATCCCTGCCTTATAGTATGGCCCTTTCTTCCAGTTATATCGTTTCAGGATAAAAATTCACGTTTACATAATTTTCCCAATTTCACATACCAAACACATTTTGTGGTCTAGTAGCGTTTGGCGAAATGTTTAGTANTTATCGAAAAATATGAGATTTTGAATTGCTCCAAATTTCTAGAATTCGTGGACCAACTTATTTTTTTGCACTTGAACTTAGTTAGGAAACCTTTAAAAGTAATCTGAAGATAACTATATGTATTCAATGCGGTGTAATGAAAAAATGATGTTGAGTTGTAAACAAATCGAGCAGACCACCCTTAATTTAGAAAAAATGTATCTATTTAAGGATGTATTTTACTTTTTTCAAACAAAACAAGGGAAATCTCAAAAATCCACTATAGCTATTTTTTATTAAAACCAATTTTTTTTTCGCATTATTTTTCCGTGATTTTCGCGTGATTGTGATTGAAACGTTTGTGATTTTCGTGATTTGATTTTCGCCTAAATCACACGTTGTTTCGATCCTTGCCTTATATTATGGCCCTTTCTTCCAGTTATATCGTTTCAGGATAAAAATTCACGTTTACATAATTTTCCCAATTTCACATACCAAACACATTTTGTGGTCTAGTAGCGTTTGGCGAAATGTTTAGAAGCGTGACAGCGATATTTTGCAATCTAACCTCACACTTTGCAATATTAAAAAACCTCGGTGGCGTTCAAGGTGCACACTATTGACAAGGTGCCTCGCAATTAAAAATTCAACGAAAAATTCTTTAGCAAAAAGGCCCAGATTTGTTTGGCCGCAACTAATAGCGCTTGATAACGTTATTTTGCTGTTAGATTCCTTCAGATTGACCAATGTTATCGTCAAACTCGTGTGGATCAAATAAAATTATTACAATTAACTCAAATTAATCATGATTTAATTTAATATCTTATTAATATATGTGTGTCTGTGTTCCTAAAGATCAGGGTCCGGTCCCTGACCCAGGGACACTTTTCGTATCGTGTTGATCAAATTGCTATGCGCAAGAGTGCTGTGCAAGGCGGCAGCCTTTCACTAGGACCGCAAAGCTTCACTTGGGCCGAAAGCTTCACTTGGGCCATAGGGTGGTCCGTCAACAATCTCCGGCGCTTGACCGTGAACAGCCTACCGGCGCCTTCGGCCCAAGTGAAGCTTTTGGCTAAAATGAAGCATTACCCAATAAAACTTAGAAATTTTGCCCAAGTGAAGCTTAAGGCCCGAATGAAGCCACCGTACAAGGTATCTAACAATTTACAACGTTCGATTTCACTTAGTAGACAATTTTTATTATAAAACATATACAGGGGGAGTGCCCAGTAAGGGTAGGAAGTAAGGGACATCTTAATTCCACTATGTGTATCAAATATACATTTATTTTGATTTTGATTTGGGGCCTTTACTGACCTTTATTTGGCGTAAAGGTTTATTTGGCGCTCCCCGGTATGTATGTTTTACCCCGTTATGTTTCACTTGACTCGTGGTGTTATTTTAAATTTTTGTTTGGAAAAACATTCTGTGTTTTTCTACCTAGAAAAATCAGTTACCTTTTTATAATTGGACTATATTACCATAGTTTGAGCACCTACAAAGGTATAATAACTGATTAGGTAGTGTATATTAAGATGAACTTTGTCACAAGGCACTTTTTCCGGACAAAAATGTAGCGACTTACTTTTTGCCAGAAAAACGATCTGAATTCAACTAAGTATGAAATGCGTCATTAAAAGCGTAAAAATCCAAAACATGAGCTCAAAAACGTTTTTTAGGAACGTTCCAGCAATTCTGCACGAAACTGCTAGTAGTTAGACATGACGCTTGATCAAACATTTGTTTTTTGATGAAATCAACATTGCGATAAAATATATAATCCTAGTCGTATTTTGTCATGTTTTGCCCATGATGCACTGAAAGTGCTAATTTTATATGATATTCGACAAATTTCACAAGTGTAGGGTGTCCAATCTTAAAACGAACAGATTAGAAAATTTCCACGTCGAAATGAGTATTGCCAACCCATGATTACAGTCCTCGTCCCCAATTCGGCAACAAAAAAGGTGGAAAAATCCTTGCCGAATTGGGGACATTTTGTATTTCTAACGTTTAAATACACACACTCCACTAGGAGGCAGGGCTCGGAACAGCCAGGAATTTTCAGTGGCTTGGCTTCTCCCCCTCTTGAAAAATTTGGCTTGGCTTGGCTTTCTTCCCCTCTCGAAAAATTGCAAAAGCTAAGCCAAGCCAAGCCATGTACCAAAGCCATTCGTGCCGAGCCCTGCTGGGAGGTAAACCCAAGCTATTTATACACTGCCTAACCAGTTATCTTAACAAAAGTTGAGACAGAAACGTATCGCATTTTTCAATTATCTTATCAAGCACTCTAAGAATTAGAAAACTCGAAAAGGTTTGCGCGAAATAAAGACAGAAACATACACCACCTAACCATGTGAATTAACACCATTTACCATAACAGTTTGCATTTGACTTAACAGTTTGCAGTTGGATAAATTTTTTCGTCCTTTTTTCGTCTTTTTTTCAGCATTTCCGCCTACGCACTACCCATGTGAATTAACAGTTTGCAATTGAGATATCACATTTTTTGAATATTTATTACATTTTTCATTAATTCTAAAAACAAATTAACTCCAACGGGACATTGTAACTTCGAAAATTTGAGGTTGATAACATAAAAAGTACAACAAAATTTTTTTGTCAAATTAATCAAACCAGATTTCATTTTTTTAATTATAATTTTATAATATTATAACCTTTTTTATTTCAAGTTTTCTAGGGTTTTAACCTACGCACTACCCATGTGGGTTAACAGTTTGCATTTGACTTAACAATTTGCATATGAATTAACACCTTTTTCGGAAAAAAATGTGTTAAGTCACATAGTTAGGACAATAGTCCGATCGACGAAGTTTGACAAGCTCTACAACTTGGCTTTACCAGTTTTACCAGAATTATTGTGAATTTTAAGTGTGTGCATACCTGCACACAATTTCCCTCTAAGGGTTATCAAAAAGTCCTTCCCCCTGAGAGCTAAGAGCAGTTTATTTCCGTCATAATGAATGATGACCAAAAATGTAAATATATTTTATAAAATTATGAAAAATTTCTGAGACTGTCGATCAAAGTGGATTCGAATGGTTCTTCTAATTAAAGTTATATATTATTTTATATATGATGCGTATGACTGACTCCCAGTGGGTACTGTTTCCAAATATACAATTCAAAGGGAAACAATTTTTGTCTCGGAGAAAGTTAATGGCAATCCTCACCGGTTTGTGTGGTTTACGGCGCATACTTCGGATAGTGAACAAAAGAGAAGACATAAAAGCACTTATAAAATTATTCGGATTCGTTATTGTTATTTGCATTCTTTATGTTTTGTTGTCACTGGTTTTGGCCTGCGAATTCGGTGAGATTTTCACATTAAAGATTCGAAAATGGAACATGGCCTGTACGTGTTGTTTGGGAGAACAAAACTCGAAAATTCATCCTTTTTTTTCAAATACAGCAACTAGGGCGTCCACGTCCCAATTTGATTATACTTGATATACAGGGCGAGGTAATATAGATGCTGATCCGTTTTTTGGTGAGTTATATTCGCTCAGCGTACTCGCGAACCAAAAACGGCATAGCATCTATATTACCTCACCCTCTACTAAACTATACTATATATACTGTATATACTACAGTAGTATATACTACAGTAGTACTACAGTAGTATACTACAGTAGTATACAGTCTGTATATATACTGTATAGTCTACATTATACTTTATTATTAGTTCAATCTTTCGCAAATTAATAGAAAAATTCGAGATACCCCGAATTTTCGCGAATTGGAAGTCAAGAATACACCCCAAACCAGTAATCTTAACACCTCTTATGTTAACAAAGTTTGGTTATTTTAGCACTTTTTCGGCCAAAACGTTACGTGATTTCCAATTATTTCACAAAATGTCCTACTCAATTTCGTTACAAAATTCAATTATCTTAACGCTTTTTCAGCACAAT
This sequence comes from Oikopleura albicans, assembly GCA_004367875.1. Taxonomy (NCBI): domain Eukaryota; kingdom Metazoa; phylum Chordata; class Appendicularia; order Copelata; family Oikopleuridae; genus Oikopleura; species Oikopleura albicans. Next base: position 720,431 of record SCLG01000006.1, read on the forward strand.
AGTTGTTAGGATAACTGGTTATGTACTTTATTTATAAGACATTTAAAATCATATGAGAAACATAATAGTATAGACCAGTGTTGCGAAATTGCTACATTTTCGCGTTGGCGTTAGGCAAGCGGACGTTGACAGCCAAAATTATCGTTAGCGTTAGGCACGTCGGACGTCGTGCGGACTTCGACGATTGCGGACGGTCGTCCGAAAAACGTCGTTAGTCAACGAACGGTGGACGGCCTAACCAACTAACACATATACCTCCAATATTGCAAAATTTGCTATTAATCGGCTTTTTTGTCCATTTTTCCGTAAATTGAAAAAAAACGCTATTTACAGTTGACCAGACATTTTTACTTCCCTGTCAAATCGTCTGCAAATGATAGGAATTAATTGAAAATAGAAACGAAACAAGCAGGGAAAAATACATGTAAAATATTGGTTTTCGACAAACGTCGTTAGGCGGACCGTCGTCGAAGATAGAGCAACAACGGTCGATATTTCCTAAAAACCGTTAGCGTTAGTCACGTCTTGACGACCGCCGTCGTTAGCGTTAGGCACGTTTTCGCAACACTGGTATAGTCTATACCGTATAGACTACATAAAATGTATAATATGAATTTTTAGTACAGTCAGGGGTCTCTCGATGTGCACCACAAAACGTGTAAATCGTGAGAGTTATGCACATCGAGAAAAACATACACATCGAGAAAAACATGCACATCAAGAGAGATACTGCTCTTTGTACTCCGGCAAATAGGAGCCTTCTAGAGGAGCTTGTATTTAAAATAATCATTTTTAGAGGCTGACCCATCAAAAGTTGCGTGGAGTTCAATTTGTCGAACTTCTGAGCCATATAGTGGAAGTTTAGTAGGCTGTCCAGAATGCCAAAAATCGCGATCTTTGTTAGTTTAATGATATTATTAATCGTTCATATAAACGCGATATTATAACTCATTGTTTATAATGCCAAATAACCACATGCATTTGAGTGGGTTTTTTTTTCAATAAAATCTCGGCAAAAGTTCCTAATATTACCCAAGTGAGGAGGGTAAATTCGGCAAAATCTGGAACTTTGGCAAAATTTGACTTTGGGTAAAGATTTTATTGCAAAAAAAAAACTTTCAGCCCAAGTGAGGAGGTCTTGGGCTAAGGGGCAAATTCAGCAAAATCAAGAACTTGTGCAATATTTAGAATTTAGACAAAGTTTTTTGATGGCTGTTTAGAAAACGCTGAAAACAGGGAAAATTCAACTTTGCCCAAGTTCTCAATGTTGCTCAAGTGAGGGGTACACCATGCATTTTTAGTGCGAAATTATAGCTTAATAGTCCGACTACATTTCCCCGGCCATCTTCTTGAAAAGTTTAAGAAAATAAGATTGATAAAAATTACCGTATCTACGACCTAAGCCATTGTAGCAAAATGAAAGGGGCGCTAAGGATTGGGTCGAGAGAAAAGTTAATAAGTGAGCTGGTTATTTTGGCCCAAACTTTTTTTTATTGCATACTAGTTGTAATATATGCGGCAAATGCATTTCATAACAAATACTAAGAAAAAATCAATTAGATGAGAAGTAAAAATATGAACTATCACGAAAAAAAGTCAAGGAAGACCACAATATAACGATGTATTACGAAAAATCTACCGAGCGACTTTTCAGTTTTTGCCGACTTTCATACTGAGTAGATCGCAACTATTGGTGATTTGTATTTTAACTCCAAGGGGGACGTGTGTGCATATATGCACACGATTTTTTTTGTCGATTTAAGGCCTATGGAGCAGTGTTGGAAAAGTTGGCCAACGCTCCAAATTTCCCCAACGCCCAACGCGTTGGGAGAAAAATTTTCCCAACGCCCAACGCTCCCAACGCGTTGGGAGTGAAATTGCCTCAACGCCCAACGCTCCCAACGCGTTGGGAGAAAAATTCCCCCAACGCCCAACGCTCCCAACGCGTTGGGCGAAAAATTGCCCTAACGCCCAACGCTCCCAACGCGTTGGGCGAAAAATTGCCCTAACGCCCAACGCTCCCAACGCGTTGGGGGAAAAATTTCCCCAACGCATCCCAACGCCCAACGTTTCCAACACTGCTATGGAGGCCTCGTAGGTCAAAACGAGCATTGCTGACCCCCTCAACTTTTCGAGAAAATTACATTGACGGTATTTTTTGCGTAGGTTGGTGATTTCAAACAACTCTCTAGGGCGCCCGGGTGGCCCAAATTGGTGAATAGTCAGATCGACGTAGTTTGACGAGCGGTATAACTTGGCTATACCAGTTTTCTTGAATTATTGCGAATTATTGTGAATTTTTTAAGTTAATCGGCTGGGCGTTCCTAGAATAGAGCAATTGTCTCCTTTTTTCTTGCAATGGGTTGCTCCTATTGGCCAATATCATTTTAAAATATGCCGACACGGACCGTGTCACACGGTATACTAGAAACGCGCAGCCGATTTTCATGAGCCTAAACCAGGTTATGGGAGTAAAACCCAAAAAAAAACATTTTGACAGCCGTTTTCGATAGAAATTGGACACAGTAAGAACGACGAACATGCAGGATTTTTACCAATTAAATCACTTTTTGCTCGGTTTGACGGCGATCCTGTCATGATAGAAGATGGGTTTCTGGTTTACGGGCAACCCTTGGTTGAGCGCGATTTATCGTGTGATTCCGATTGGGATTTCATAGAGTTATCAACTGGCACTTATTGTTTCTTATTGTCGTCAGAGTTCGAAATGAAAAATGAAATTCTGTCATAAAAATAGACGGTTAATAATCATATTATATGGATTATACTTTATAATAATTAATTTTCGAACTCTCGTTGTCATCGGAATCGGTTAACTTGACCCAGGCGAAAAACAATTGTAACGAAAATGGTGCAAAACTTCCAATTTTGATGAACCATAAGGATGAAAAAGAATTACGCACTGTAGTTCAAGTAGGTTTTATAAGGCATTTATTATGAAATTCGGATAAAAACATATTTTAAAATGAGGGATACGTAATAAGAAGCGATCGTACTTTGACTCCTGATACGTATTATTATGTTAGTTATTTAAAAATGTACTTTGAAGTATTGATGTGAAAACTTGGTTTTCAAAAAATCCCGATTACGAGTAAATTTAGCCCATTTTCATACGAACACATCTGCGGTTTTCTAGTTATGAGGAAAACATAGCTTGAATACTGAGCGGCAGTCTTACTCAGTAGAAGAAGCATTTTTAGTCTGTAGTGCTAACCATTTATACTTAACCTTATGCTTAACCTTATAAGTTATGCCTAACCTTATACTTAACCTCATGCTTAACCTTAACTCAAAGTTTTGACTATTGAAAAACGCTTATTATTTATGACGCACAAAACAGCCGTTATAATATGAACTACGATACCGCGCTCAGAGTGTAACGCTTTCAGCAATTTTCCCATTATTTGTAACGCTATTTTTGCATCACCATTACACTCTGAGCACACTCATACGGTATTGTAATGATTTATTAAGAAAATAGACGACAGTTTATCTGATCCATTATGGCTAGACGTGAAACTATCGACATCAGAATTAATACCGTTGGCGTTTGATGAAGAGCAGGCACATACAAAATGTGTTTTTGAGTCAATTCCGACAAATGCACTGTTTTTCTGTGTACAAGATATAACTCGGCACATTGATATGAAAAGCGATGGTTGGTATATTTGAATACAGTATGTACGCAATATTGCACACGAGACTTTCAATTATTTTAATGGTCATCTCAAAAAAAAAATTTATCTCCGATGTAGAATTGCTTTGTATCCTCACCATTTTTCGGATTATTTCAAATTTTTATTACAAAAGTATGTATTAAAAGAAACTTTCATCACTGTTTTCGGAAGAAAGAAAAGTTTAACAACCTAGAAACAGTTATATCGACACTGCTGATAAGTTACCATACAATCCCAATAAATGGAACTTTTATTTTAGAACAAACCATAATGCATTTATATTTGAAGAAACGGTTTAACATTTAATCAAGTCCGAAATCAAAATTAATCAAGACAATTTTTTGAAAAAAGCTAAGATTCATTGTAGAATAAAAGTCAAAACATACAAACCAGGCTTTTAACCAAATTTTATTTGTCATATACCGGGTAAGTCGTCAAGTCTGTACGTTAGTAACCTGGATTTGAGCGCCTCTTTTTGTACGCGCGATCTTTTAAATCCAAAGTTTCAATTGGTTATGGAAGCTTCTTCTGGTACTAAAAGTTATTTTGGTAGGGGCTTAGTACCAGTAGAATTTTTAGTACGGAAATAGTTTTTAGTACCAATTGAAGCTTCCGGTACCAAAAGAACGCGCGTTCCAAAAAAAGCCCTCCAACCTCAACATGTTGGATCTCAGGTTTTCGGTTAACCTTAAATGTAAAATCATACCGTGGTGTTCTTTGGGAAGATTCGGAATGCAAAAAGATTTTGTTACACAACTTTTGGAGCCGACTTATTTACACACACGAGACCGGATTATATGGAAGAAATTTTAACTATGACTAGTGATCCGAAATTTGGTCCGCGTCTCAATGTCCTCAAACAGAACTTAGACCAAACAATCCAAATTTATTTCGAGGATGTAATATATGTTGGTACCTTATTTCACGTTAAATATGAAGAAAATGTGGAAATGGATTATGCGTCGCAAAACTATCCTTTATGCCAAGGAACCACGTCATTCATAAGTTTGTATGAAGTTCTGAAATGAAAATTGTTTTTCGATATGAATCAAGCAAATAGAGGATATTTTTGATATAAATTTCATTATTGATTTAATATCAATCATGGATTACACCGTCTGTGTCCGAAAGTTAACGCTCCAGAAGTTGTTTTAATTTTTCTTTGTCTCAGATTATTCGCCTTGAAATTTGACTCGATACGTGTATCAGCGATTTTTGATTCGGGCCATTTTTTAGCAAGATTTTTGCAAAAATAGGGCGTTTCGTCGAAATTTCGACGAATGGACCCTTGGGAGTTAACATAAATTAACATAATGACCGGAAGTTAACAAAGTTCATGTAGTCCGCTGGCGTCAAGTTTTCAACTTTTTGTTAACACACTGTCTACTAAAGTTAACAAACTTCGTAGAAGTTAACAAAATTCATAAGAGTTACCTTTTTACCCCAACACAGTGCTTCTGGAAAACCATACCGGATTCCGACTTCCAGAAGACCAATTCTGACCATTTAAAGAAAGAATACGGGTAAGTTCGACACGGCGGTTTGTTTGGCCGGTTAAGATTTTTCGATTTTTGTTTTTTTATGTTGCTTTATTTTTTTATTCTTTTTCATTTCCGGTTATCTCCGGTCACTTTCGGTGATTAGAAAAAAAAAAGTAAAAATCGAAAAATCTAAACCGACCAAAAAAATACCGCCGTGTGGAACTTACCCGGATTCTTAAATGGTCAAAATTGGTCTTCTGGAAGCCGGAATCCGTTTTGGTTCTCCAGCAGCATTTTTTATTATCTGTTCTTTATAGAAGGATGGAATGTATTACATTTAGTTTTTTTTCTATTTTAGCAATACTAATCTGACTTTAATTAGTGGAATCCGGATTTCTTTTGAACGAGAACGGTTGGGTATTACATCCAACGCGATCTTTGGGATTACAACTCTGTCTCAAAGAACCAAACAATGATACGGTCACCAGAAGTCTAAAACCTACAAATGCAGATTCCCACTTATACCCTATATGGTGATACACCTACCATCTGTTCTGAACTCGCAGGGGGAAGTATGCGAACGACTTGTTTTTTTTTGTCGATTTAAGGTACAAGGAGGCCCCGCAGGGCAGAATTGGTATTGCTGACCCCCTCAACTTTTCGAGCAAATTACATTGGCGATATTTTTTGCGTAGGTTGGAGATTTCAAACAGCTATCTAAGGGGCCCTGGTGGCTTAAAAAAATTCTGAATAGTCAGATCGACGTTGTTTCACGAGCTCTAGAACTTTACCCGTTTTTCTTGAATTATTGTGAATTTGTAAGTGTGTGCATATATGCACACAATTTTCCCCCTACGGGTTATCAAAAAGTCCTTCCCCCTGTGAGTTAAATAATACGAATATTACTGACCAAATTTACTAATTCGAAATTCGAATAATTCGATTTTGGAATTAACTGTTTGTTAAAATCTCATTTCTTTCTGTGTTTGCATTGCAAACTTTGCAAAACGATGCTATAAAGTATTTATTTTCGACGACCATAAAACTTATATGATATAACGCCTATTATTTGATATTTTGGTTTTCCTCAATTCGGCCTACTATTGGTACAGATAACACGAAGGAAGTCGTTAAAGAATTCCTATTCTACAGACAGTAACCTGACTTTGAAATTGGACTAGTAAAACTGGAATCTACTGCTTTAAGGCGCGCCTATTCTTTTCTTTTTGTTCTCCACGTCTCTCTCGTTTTTCGCAAATATGTAAGAGCGATTGGGTCCGACCGAGTGACAGTGTCACTACGCAGTTGTAGAACAGGCCTGACTTGACAAATATGCCATATAAGTGCTTAGTGAGTAGGCGAAAAATTTTGAAAAAAAAACTGCTGGATAAGACCCTTGGCGGCAAAACTTGACGGATAACTGCTCCTATTGTTTAGTTGAAGCGTTGTATAATCTGACCAATTTTGCAGTTATTTGGACAAAAAATTGTTTATGTTACAAGACATTTACTTTTTAATTTACTAGAACTTGCTCAAATCGTGCCCTTACTTAGACAAAAATGTTCTAGTTTCTTTTCGGCCTACACACTGTGCACTTTGAGAATGTGTACTTATTAGGATACTTTTTGACTGGCCAAGTGTCAAAATATGTGCACATGTGGTTACTTGCTATATTTTGCTGTGGGTCTCACTCTTTTCTGTATTTCAAGACACAAAGTTTTCAGCTAGATGTATTTTTTACTTCAAACTTTTGTTGTGTTTGATGTGCGGTTTTACAGATGGTTGGATGCATCACTACACTGAATACGGACATTCAATTATTTTCGGTTTTGATGTCAGCTTTCATATATCTTTCTTTTAAGTTTACTGCCCGTCGATAATTGTTTTCCAGTTTTCAAACAATCCCATATCATGTATGGAGTAAGTCTTTATTTTATACGTTTTGGCAATTCCTGTTGTAATTATTGCTAGTGGTTAAATAATGAAATACACAGGATACCCAGTTAACCGGCTATTTTCAGTTAACCGGCAGTTTTTTTAGCAAAACTTCTCCAGCAAAAACGCTTACATGATTACCAATTAACCGGTAATTTCTTTGGAATTTTTGCTCCAATCTATTTTAAATAGATAAATAGCAGAAGATTATATTACAATCTAAAACGACAAAAAAACTATAAAAATCCTTGTTTTCAGTTAACCGGCAGCCCTATTTTCAGTTAACCGACAAGTCTTAATTTTTCCGTGATATCGCCTACGCAAGTACCAGTTAACCGGCAGGTTTTCAAAAAATTTTACCTGCCGGTTAACTGGGTATCCTGTGTACACCAACTGACCATTTCAATTAAGACCATTTGAATTGTTTTCATTTAAATAACCACTTTTGATTGATATACGCAGGGAGTTCTTAGGAGAATTTTTATCTCTATTAAGCAGTGCATTGAATATCGTTTCATAATGTTCAACTAGTTTTGAACAATAGAAAAAAATTTCATTTTCAGACAATTATGACCTAGTATCTGGCGAAAAAATGCTATTAGCAGTGAAATAAACAACATAGCACTAGTTGCATGTGATGTAGAAACCCTACTTTTGTTTGAAATACCGCTCAGTCTTTTATTTTTTTTTGCAGGATTTTAATCTACATACACTCCTTGAGGGTTTATGTGCCCATTTCGCGACCTGAAAAGTGGGCACATAAACCGAAATTGGGCACATAAACCCGCAAGCGTAGGCGGAAAACTTTGATGACATTTTTTGGGCACATAAAACGACGGTCGGGCTCGTTCTAGATTTGTATCATAAGTCGGTGCATAAACTGTACATATAACATGTTTTTGTAAAGCGTAAAATTACAAAACTTAATTAAAAATGTCAAAAAAAGAAAAACTTAATTTATCACTTGTCGGTTGATATAAAAAAAGAGATTTGAGTCATTAGCCCCATGATTGAAATGACTCAGGTAAGGTAAAAATGACTCAGTGGGCACATAAACCCTCATAAACCCTGGGCGTGATTCCTGGAAAACTTTTCCTCAAAAACCGGGCACATAAACCATTCATCGGGGCTTAGTGGGCACATAAGTCCCGGGCACATAAACCCTCAAGGAGTGTAGTACTTTGAAAATTTGCATTTGAATTGAAACTTGTTTTTTGAAATTTTTAGTATTATATTAAAAACAGCTGACCATTTGAATCAAGTCATTATAAGGATGTGTCGCTCGCATTATGAACAAACTTGACTATACGCGTATATACGGTTATTTTTCACGAAATTTCGGAACTTGTTCGTACTTCGGTATTGGTAATAAAATAAACTAAAATATTACTTAAATGCTATTTTCTGACTTTCAGTTTTTATTAGTAAACAACTCGATCCTACCCGTCCTTAATTTTGGGAATATATTTTGTTTGAAAATAACGTGACAATGAAAAACAAAAAAAATACATTCAAATAATGTAGTGGTGTAGTTTAGTTATAAATGATGATACTAGCTGTTTATAAAGCGAATTAATTGCCCGCTCATTAGCGGGGCATGTGCCTAAATTTAGCATCCATGCCCAATTTCTGTGAAAATGCTAAAAAATACGGTATCGTGGTTTCTCAAAAATATAAGCAAAATCGTTACTCCGGCGTGCGTTTGATAATATAGTCAGGGTAACCCAAATTGAAAATTGACACAGATAAATCAGCCATCATTTTTTGCGCCTTACGTCAAAATATAAGCCGACTTTTCAAGCCAACACCGATACATACTGGTCACAGTTGAGCCTTAACTCTCGAGGATAACAGGTGTTCGCATAACCCGTAGGGGTCACATTGTGACGATCGTCACAAAACCCGTTATGACTGTTTTTAAAGTCAGAAAATCTTCGCAAATAGTGTTTAATGGGGTATTCAAACATGCTGAATCCAACTAGGCCCATAAAAAAAATAGCCAAATGTCTCCAAAGTCATCTCAGGAATATTTAAAAACAAATTCCGATTTTTGTTACAAAATTTACTCCATGGAATTTGGTTTGACCCGTCTATCAGCGATTTTTGATTTGGGCCCGTTTTCATGCGATACGAGGCGAATAGGCCGCTTTGTGACGATCGTCACAATGTGACCTCTGGGAGTTAAAGACGTCAAGATATTTGAAGCTGACCGTCCACTAAACAGATACGGGAAAAATAAATGACGATTATAAGTCGTATGATTGATGGACATAAATTTATATATATTATACATCTTATAGTTATCTCTTATTAAACGCGTCGTAGCCATTTTGTTAAACGTCATCTTTTCAAACTCCTAGTGGTAACGTTTCGTGAGCAAATTTGACACCAATTATACAAAGGACCAGTCATTGAGTGAACGAAAGCGCAAACTTAATTTTGAAAGCAGGGTCAGTCGATTTAAAAATTCTCGCATGCAAGTCTGTTTCCGGAGTGTTTTCGGAATCTACCGGTTAATTCGTCATGTTCGAAGGCGAAAAGATATACGGGCGCTTATCAATATGTTTGGTTTCATTATCATCATTGCGTGCCTTTACGTTTTATTGTCACTTGTTTTATTATGTGAATTTGGTAAGACGTCTGCTCAAACAGCATTAAAAGTTTTACAGCATTAAGATCAATTTAAAACTAGAACTCCAAAAATTAAAAAAAAATTGTGTTCAGATCCAGAGCCAACCAAGTTATCGTGGAGTGCGATTTGTCGGAAGCGTGATTTTGGTGGCAGCATGGTCTCGCGGGCTGTTTAATTCAATATTATGAGCATATACAGGGTGAGGTAATATACATGCTAAGCCGCTTTTTGGTGACTTATATTCGCTCAGCGCACTCGCGAACCCAAAACGGCTTAACATCTATATTACCTCACCCTGTAGGAATATTGCTAATTTATTTAGCCAGTAAGGAACGTTTTATTAAGATTTTAATGATTGGCTCAGAAAAAATAAGGTAATGGTTGATCTAGCGAGCTGGGTTCCAAATGTTAGGCTAAGCCAAAATTGTGTTTGATAGTTTCGTAAATCAGAATTTACTTCTTCATTTACTGGAATCAACGTTTTTAGTGTTAGGTCGAATATGAGACCCTGTAAAAATCAGCTTGACACACCTGTGAGGCTTGACACACCTGTGATCTTGACACACCTGTGAGCTTGACACACCTGTGAGCTTGACACACTTGTGATTAACCCGCAAGTGGCGCATTTTAATATTTTTCAAAAACATTCTTTTTAACCGCTAGCAGCGAAAATGTATTTATTTTCGTGTACATTTTGTTGAGACAGTATTTGACAGCCTTATTGAACAGAACTCGGACATGATCGAAATTCCTTCCAATTGCCACCTCGATCTTTGTTTGATAATTGGGATTCACTTAAACATGTCCGCCAAAAACCCTGCGATAAACATTGGAACCTCACAACCTTATCGATGGGAAAATTTTGCTATTTCTTGTCGCCGAATTCAGTTACGTTATCAGAGGCCAGAAAAAATTGCCAAGCTCTCCGTGGTAACCTTTCAATTCCCTTGACAGAGAACGATTCCAAAATACTGGATACTCTCGTGAAGGTTGGGTTTTAATTTATAAACCGTCCAATTAATTGTAGCCATAAAAAAATACGTACAGGGGGTCGCCAAATAAGGGCTCTTCAAATAAGGGTCGCTTTCGCCAAATAATGGTCGTTTTTTCCGAGAAATATATTATTGCGCCAAATAATGGTCGCTGATTTTATCATTGATTATTACAGATATTTTTTAAAAATTGTCTTGTCCGCTTATGGAAATAATTAATTTAAATGTTTTTAAATTGTTTTTTTTTTCGTTGTTCGAAATATGGTTTCGCGACCGCTGTTTTAAAGGAAATAAAAAATGGTCGCATAACCATATTTTGAAAAATAATTCGCGACCAAATGGTGTGGTCGCGAAAGTACTGATGAACAGGTTTTTGTACCCCACTCCGATAAAAGAATCAAGGCTCAAAAGATCAGGGTTTTTCCGTGGAGTCGTACTTAACGAGTATATTGTCACTAGTAATTATTCCAGTTCTAGCAATGATAAGTATAATAAACGTTTTAGATAAGGTACTAACTTATTAAGAGGTACTTAAATATCAAGATACGATAATTTATTTGAAATTTGAATTTCAAAAATAGTGATTCGGCAGTGTGCGTAGCTAATTCTGAACCATATAACTCAAATAAAATCCAAAAAAAAGAAAAGCGACCAAAGTGGCCCTATTTGGTTGGACGCGAAATTATCTTCTACAGAATTAATATTACTCGATAATTATGAGCTCGCTGAAGAAAAGAATTGTGTTTTTGCTGAAGTTCCAACATATGCGCTCTTTTTCTGCGTGTTAGACGTAACACTTAAAATGGATTATTTTGAAAGGAATGGCTGACGATTTTCACTTTCTGAATTTGCATCAAAATGTAAGCCTTTAAGCAACACAAACTACAACAAAGCAATAGATACGCGTCTCTTTTAACTCCTGGTGTCCCTCAGGAGTTAAAATCCACGTTGCAACGCGTTTAAATTAACCAATAGTTTCGCCAAGCGCTGCCTGAATATTCTGAAATATGATGAAAATTATCAGCCATGATACATTTACGATCACCCTTCATTATTTAATCCTTTGAAATCATGGACATTTAGCCGGAAAACCAACCATAATATGTTCGCATATGAAGGCATGGTTTAAATGAACTTATCAGACTGATACTGTATGACTTTTAACTATCGCCGGCGACATCACTAACATCTGCAAAAAAAAAATGTAACCAATCCCTCAACAGAGCAGCCCCGCAATGCGCCGTTAATTGTACGTGAAATCAGTATACTTGAAGATAATCTCGCGTCTTGTTATCGAATAGATATCATAAGCAAAAACTTCATAAAAATTTTGTAAGTTTCCAATTAATTTTTATTCATTAACGGGAATATTGGAAATCGTTTAAAGCTGCCCTTTTAAAAGGCCGGTTGCGTGGCTGCTCTGTTAAGAAACAACGAACAATGCAATTACACAGGGTGCGCCGTTATGTTTCACCCCGTTATGTTTCACTTTTTCCCGAGCGTGCTGTTATGTTTCACATTTTTGATAAAATATTTTCCCCTAATACATATATTTATATGTTAAGCCCTACGCCGTTATGTTTCACTTTTTCCCGATCGGGCCATTATGTTTCACTATTTTTCGAATGTTTTTGTGAAACATAACGGCGCAGCCTGTGTATCATATTTTAACAACTTAAATTTCTCCTTTGCAAATAGTCCCTTGAATATACAACACCGTTCGCTTGCAGAGAATTCACAAAGATATTAAACCATTTTCTAGTTTTCTTCGGAAAAATCAGTAAAGCAAGCGAATTTTGCAAAATGAACTTTAATGCCGAACTTTTAACAAATCGTAGACGTGAGTACGTGGAAGAAGTTTACACAATGGCCTACAAGCCGAATTTCGAAGAACGCTTAGGTAGTTGTTTTTTATATTACACCCTTTTGGCTTTAATTTTTGTATCTAACACGTTTTAATGTGGTAACCTGCAACATAAATATAGCTTTTCATGAAGACGACCCAAATCGTGACGGAAAGTTCGATCCCCATGTTGTTTATGTTGGTTCGATATTCGACAATGTAAATGAAAAAATTGTAACAAGAAACTATACGTTTTACAATTATTCGAGATGTTTGGTTGATCATTTCAAAAGTAAGTTATTACTAAGACCATATATTTTTAAGATAACATACATAATTGGCACCTCGCCTTGCAGGTTCAATTTTGAACCACATAATTTGGTATGACATAAAGCTTTTTTGTTCATATTTGAGCAAATATCGACCGGTCGCGACCACGTGGTACCCCAATGACGGCCGTTAAGCGCAAACAACTAGTAGCGCTTACAACGGTATACAGTCCACCCTTCCTTAAGTGCCGCACTTACGCCGTTAAAACGTGGCTGCCACGTCGTGGCACTCAAGGGACGGGCTGCACTTGAAAACGCGGAACTTAAGGGAGGGATCATGTGGGGAGGCGGAACTTAAGGGAGCCTCCCTAGGGTAGGACTATAGTTCGAACAACAATCACCCATTAATAAACATTTTTGGATTAAAATGTAAAGTAAAGATTCCAGATTATTAGAAATAAATCAAACCTTCACAGGTAAATAGATTTTATTCACAATAATACTACTAAAATGGTTACGAACTTCCTACAAATAATTGTGTTTTTATTAAACTTTTCTGAATTGTTTCATATTTCGTTTGTACAAAAACTTAAGGACCTGACACTCTTTCGCCAACTTGCTCGGAACGGGGCAAAATCCAATACTGGAGCGGCATCGCATTTCCAGGTGGCCCTATACATAGTATGGTTACCACAGCTTCGGTTGAGGATTGTGCCCAGTCTTGTCTCCTGAGAACCACTTGCAACGGGTTCACTTTCCGGTCTGATTTTGGGAACGCGGATATAGGATATGAATGTTGGCTAAAAAAGTCAACGCATGAAGCAAAGGAAGTTGCCGCCGCAACTGGTGGACTCAGATGTGATTTTAATTCTCCTGTTTTTCCCGAATTGCCGGCAACAGGAATAATTGAAAAAATAGGTAAATCTGGTACCAAAGCATCACAATTAATGGGCTCGTATGTCGCTGACTCGGTCACATGCGTACAACTCGAGAGCTACTCTCTCACCGCTCACCGTACTCGAATTTGCTCAATCATACTCGCCGCGCGCCGGTTGCTCTATGGCCACCGCATTCGCATGCGCTTTTACGGGACGCTTGTTTGAAACTTCAGCTGGGAAATTTGCTATTTGCCTGGCTTCGCTTGCGGTTCTGTCGCCGCATTGGTTACACATGTCGCGCCTACCTACTTCGCTTGCTTTTGTCAACTAACTAATGCTGTTTAACTCCTGCGGGCCTGCCAGTGCCATATGGCACTGTTTTGATTCATTTCGCCAATAGCTGGAAGTCGATAACATCTTTTAGTATTAGTTTTTTCTGTGCTTATGATTATTTGCTGTGTCAAATTCATTTCCGGTTAACCGGTTATGTAAAATCGGTTTTCGTCTATTATCTGTAGGGTGATCACCGAATTATACGTCTTTCGGCAGATTTTTCACGGCATTCGACTACCGGTGCGGGTTACGAGTTTGTTACCTAACTGAACGGGATTCGTCGTATATGGACGAGTCCCACAACTCAATATACGGCGAGTCTTGTTCAGCTTGGTGACGAACTGGTACCCACACCAGTAATTGAATATATTTTAACAGTTTGAAATTCAGATATAAAACCTCGAATGAAAGAATGGCAATGTGATGATAGTGTTGCCTTACTAACTTCCACAAAAGGACACTGGGAAGACTATTATCTTCACAACGCTTGTAATAACATACTAGACGATGCCAACTTTTACAATTCTGGTTTTCCTGGGGCAACGGTCACTATTACATTCAAATATAAGGTTATACTACACGACATCAAAATTATCACCAGGAAAACACATAGACACAGCCAAGGTTTTTTAAACATTATTTTAACGGACGCCGACCGTTTAAGTTTATCTCCAGGGGGTCACAGGTGTTATTATAATTAACTCGCAGGGGGAAGTGTGTGCATATATGCACACGACTTGGTTTTTCGTCCATGTACGGTAAGGCATAAGGAGGCCCCGTAGGGCAGAATTGATATTGCTGACGGCCCCGGGGGTGAGTCTAGCGGCTACACCCCCCCTAGGGGCCCTGAACTTTTCGAGAAAATTTCATTGGCGGTATTTTTTCTTGCGTAGCTTGCATATTTCAAACAGCTCTCTAGGGGGCCCTAGTGGCCAAGTTTGACAAGGTCTACAACTTGGCTTTACCAGTTTTTTAAATTATTGCGAATTATTGTGATTTTTTAAGTGTGTGCATATGTGCGCACAATTTTCCCCTACGGCCCGTAGGCTACGGGTTATTAAAAGGGCTTCCCCCTGAGAGTTATAATAAATTGACAACCTTGTACAAGATATAAAAACGTTTGTCTCTTGTCGGATGATAGGATGGTTCTCTGTACTCCGGAGGATTTGTTCGATCCCGGAGACTCGATCGAGTTTCTCGAAACATATGGAAAAGGGCAAATCACAGGAACAAAATTCGATATGACGTTTCCCGATTATGCGCAAATTAGCGCACTCTATGCTTACTATGAGCCATTCAATCCAGGTACAAAAAAAATTTCATACCTAGGTAGGGCTAAAACGTATATCGGTAAAACATTACACACGGTACGCAGTTATCTTGCCACTCGATCGCTTACCTTGCGACTGTTCCTGAAATTTTTGTTCGAAAATTCCGCTTACTCAGCGCTTACTGTTCGAGAATTTCACTTACAAATCGGTTATCTTGCAAAAAATGCTTATCTTTGTGTGTTTTAGGGAGCTCCGGATTCCTTTTGAAAGATGGTATTTGGATTTTTGAACCAGCTCAGACATTGGGTCTGCAATTGTGTTTGAAAAAGCCATATGTTCGACCACTCGTTTCGGCTGAAAAACATATCGCGTTTGGAAATATGGGAATAGACATACCAAACCAGGATGCAGAAATGGACTCGTTTTAATAAAACTCTGTTAAACATCATTTTCCAGAAAATTTTTATAAGTTGACTGACACTTTGAAACACTTTATTTGGCGGCTACACCATTGATAACGAATTATTTTTTTCAGTTACCACTACGCCCTGTGTCATCATCGGGTAAAAATTACGTATTCAAGCAATTTTTTCTCAAAGTCCGTACCGGATAATGGCGCAGGGGCTGTTTATTATACAGTTTTGTTCATTTAATATGCTGTGCAGCTAAGTAGACCCCTAAATCCACGTCGTACAAAACGGAAGAAGGTTGAGACACCGCATGGATTAACGCGCAGGGGGAAGTGTGTGCATAATATGCACAGTGCAGTCTGCATATATGCACACGACTTGGTTTTTCGTCGATTTAACGCATAAGGAGGCCCCGTTACGCAGGGGCCCCCGTAGGGCAGAATTGGTATTGCTGACCCCTCTCAACATTTCGAGAAAATTCTAATAGCGGTTTTTTTTGCGTAGGCTGGATATTCCAAACAGCTAGGGGGCCCTGGTGGCTGAAATCAATTTCTTAATAGTTAGATCGACGTAGTTTGACGAGCTCTACAATTTGGTTTTACCAGTTTTACCAGAATTATTGCAAATTATTCTGAAATTTTAAGCGTATGCATACGTGCACAGAATTTCCCCCTACGAGTTATCAAAAAGTCCTTCCCCTGAGAGTTAAGTGGGAAAAGGGATTAAATGAACAAGGGGCTATACACTTAGTAAATATATAGTCTGTAAATCGTTCAGCGCACGTTGATTGATTGAAACACATTTTTCAGAAAAAAATTGTTTTATTTCATCTCTGATGTCGTAGATGAAAGGATCATTTTGAAAAAAATAATTATTTGGTCATTTTCTTTTAAAATTATAGTAACAATATCTTTTGATGCTCAGACCAATTTGATCGTGGGTTTTTTTTTCTTTGGAGTTGGAGCTTTTATGTTGAAAAGTTTCGATTTGCATTGAAATTATTAATACATATGGTATGTATAAATTAAACAGTATAGCATAGTATATGAAGAGAATTTTTTATAACAAAAATTGGCAATTTATATTTCGTCGTATACACCTTTTATATCAAATATGATCCACATTGTACTTTGACATTGTACAACCAGTTCAAGTGAATTTGTCGACAAATTCTTATCATCTTTACCCTTTATCAACTTTACCTTAAATCCACAATAAAAAAAATGGAAAAAAAGAGCTGAAATTGAAAGATACACCAAGTGCGCCGTTATCTTACAACAACAAAGGCACAATAGTGCAAGATAAGGCAAAATTTAAAGATAACGGCGTAATGCAGAGGCGATAACGCCGAAATTTTTTTGTTAAAGAGTAGGATAACTGGACGAACGGATAAAATTGTAACATAGCGGCGCACCTGGTGTACATGATTTTTTTTAACCCTGCACTGTGTAGGCTGCACATGATTTTTGTTAAAATTCTCGACGGATTACCCTTTAACACCTTTTGCATTTATCCACTTTATTCTTTTTGTCGACAAGTTCGCCTCTAGACAAATTCCCCCTTCGACCATTAAAACACGATAGAAATTCAGTCGGTGCCGTTCTCTTTTAGGCACCAAATGTCGGAATTTACAAGTTTAAAAATATAAAGCAACTTTTAATAATAATTTGATCATTCTTCGGTGAAGATGTCTTTTGAAAAATGTAATAAAATTTGAACTAATTCTAGATCCATATTTTTCTTTTTTTGGGAAAATTCCCAAGATTTTTAACGTATAAAGATGCTTCTTTCCCGTTATAGGGCTATTGCGCAATTCCACAAACTCGTTATAGGGCTAGTGAATACATTACGGAATACATAAAACTCGTTATAGGGCTAGTCTAAAATTCAGTTTTTCCAGCTTTAACCCACGCTTTTGCGTAGGCCTAACCTATTATAGGGCTAAAAGCTCGTTATAGGGCTATTTTTCAAAACCAATTTAGCAGCCCTATAACGAGTTATCTGGTGTATAAGAAATCCACAAAAAAATAAATAAATAAAATAAACTTTTTTTCACGTTTCTGAAATTTATTACGAATGTTAAAGTATAAAAAATCACACAGTGTGACTCACACTGCACAGAACTGATTATTAACAACGAAAGACTCGGGATAATATTCATAATTTTTTAAAGTCTCTCCGGAAACTCTCTTTTTGAATGATCCGTTTTGAATTGTCCATGTTTCAAAAGCGCTAAAATTTAACGGGTTAAAATTGTCAAATTTATTACATAATTTGTATTTGTTTTTTCTACTTACTTTGTCCCCAAACCACCGACGTGGACGATTGAAGATCCAATGACCACTGATCTATGAGCTACTCTGCTAGAACGCATTCTTCCTACTTTCGTCCATTTGTCCAGGTTGAAATCGGAATATTTCGAAACAATATGTGTTTCCTTCCAGTCCATATGACCACCTTAATAACAATTACTTTTCCGGTAGTTAGTTTAAAAGTGCTACTTACCAAATATGTACAATTCATCCGCAAAAGTAACGGTTGAATAATAATAGATAAATCTAGAAGCAAACGGATAATCCGACAGTTGCGTCCAAGTCTCGGAAAAACGCGCTTCGACCTTTTTGTTGTTGGAGGGGTAACCAGATCCAATAGCAACCGGGGTGTTCCGTAATTTGGCCAAACTAGTTGAATAATGGTCGTGATTGGAAGACGTTGTCGCGATAACCTTCTCTCCGTCAAACCTTAAATAAACAGTTAGGATTAAACTAAATTGATTCAGTTCAACTGATAATTAAAAATCCAATAATAAGAAAATATCACGTAATGGATCTGCAATTTATATTAATTTATATTAATAAGTATATTTTATTATGAAAAATTTTGTTTTGCGCGCCATCTTATATTTTAATAAAAAAGATTTATTTTTCTAATTTTTATATACATATGTATTTAAAATTTTACCCGTTCGACTAATCACTGTCTTTTGTCGTATTAAGTATATAGTCCCGACCTTCCAGTTGTGTAATTTGTGTTTCCGAAAAACGTGCACAACTAGGCAGTCGTGCACGTCTAAGCAGTCGCTGATTATCGTACATTTTTTGCTTTACTGGTTTGCCAGACAACTTTTTAGGATTTGAACGGTACATTTTGGGTAGATGGAAAATTTACGAATCTTTATTTTTATTTTGATTATTTTAAATTTGGTAGTCTTGGCAGTCTCGTAAATTTCCTTGAAAAAGTGCACAACTGGAAAGTCGGGACTGTATGATATTAGAGATTTTGAAAATTTAACCTTCAAACACATATTTAACAAAGTTTCGTGAACACAGATGCGGAAGATTGTCCGCATCATCACTATTTGTGTTCTTCCCACGTTATTTTTCAGTATAAGCAAATAGATGGTCCTAAATCGAATGAGCATACTCTCGAATGCTCTCCGACCACCCTTGGGCACTTTTTGGTCGATTTGACCACAAAAACATAAATTGACAAATGGTTAACCGGGTGACATACGGGGTTTATTTTTTGCAGGCTAGTGGGCCGTTGACTACTAAACATTTTTGGCAAATATGACAGAGAAAAAGTGTGAGTGAAAATTTTTAATTACAAATACAGTCCCCCACCTAAATAAGTTACAATTTCTGCCTGAAAAAAATGTAACTTATTTGGGTAGTTGTAACTTATTTGGGTAATTAGCTTTTTAAGCCTAAAAATGGCCTTTTTGATGTTCGATATGCGCATTTGAGCTTGTACCGATGCTTTCAAAAAATGTGTTAGATCGCAAAATCGCCTAACGTTAAGAAAATGAAAAATTACTCGTTTTTCCCGCCCATCGCTGAGTTCTCATTGGCGGGCGCTTTCGCGGCTCGGCCAATGACAGGCCCCTATTTTTCCCTTTAACACTATTAGTTGCGTATATGCGACTAGTCCTCAACGATCTAACACATTTTGAGAAAGCTACGGTATGTATTTCATACAAGCAAAACCGAATTTGATGTCTTTGTTGAGCGATAAAAATTATTAGTTTTTACAAAAAAATTGCTGTTTAACTCCGATTCGCCGCTTATGGACTATTGTTCATTCGCCGGTACCTACACACCGTGTGTAGGTCACTTTCATCCCTTCGTCATTTCTTACCCGTTTAACTTTAAATGATAAAAATTATACGGGGTAGTGTCCCAAGTATACTTTATCAGAATATGGACTCTAAAGTAAAATAAATCATTTGGTTGTGTCGCTATGTGCCGCTATGTGCGCTCAACTTTGCCAAAGAGTACCAAATAACGAAAAAAATGATCATTGACGGTCATATATTGACATTTTCTCAACGGATTTGTAATAAACTCGATTATTAGAAAAAAATTATACGACAATTTCCTATAATAAAATGTTAAAATTGGCGAAATATAATTGAAATTTAAAATTTTACAAAGAAAAAGAAAAAAAACAGTAGTGAATAAATGTTGATTTTTTTTAGCTTGCTCAAATCAAAGAAATCTATTTTGAAGCACTTTAGGGAAATAAAAAAAAAAAATTGAAAAAATTTTAATGTGCTCCATTATGTGACCGACTTAACT
>SCLG01000006.1:752555-763042 GCA_004367875.1 Oikopleura albicans
AAATTTGTATCCCGGTGGTGAACAAGCACTAGCAGAGCGGTGGAGAACAAGGGTTAACATTGCTAAATTTTAGTTGTCATAAGTATCACCACCGATCCCCCAGGTCGACTTGAACTTGACAAAGTTGGAGATTTTTTATTTGAATTCCCGTTTTCTCTTAATTAATGTACACGTTGAAAAGTTTAAATTCACATTAAGAGACCATTCACTGTCTTTACTAAAACTTTTAAATTAATATCTCGTTTAAAAAAAAGTGTTTTATTTTTGTTATGTTTGTTTTTTTAAATTAGATCTTAGAAAAACAAATAGAATCATAAAACTCATTAATGCTGTGTGACATATTATTTATAGAAAGGCCAAGCGAGGCCAGCTCATTTCTATAATAGAACAACTTGTTTTGTTCAAAAGGTCAAGCGAAGACAGATCATTTGATGTACTAGCTCGAGAAGCCCGGCGAGAACAGTTTAATATTTTGTTCACCTATATCATATACATGTATAAAAGTTTCGGTGGACAATGAGACTTTTCAGACTTTTGCGCACGGAAAAAAATAGAATTCTCTGAAACTCACATATATGATGCAGTTTGATGCGTAGATTACGTTGGTGAAATAAAAAATTTGAAAAAGGAGACACGTTTTGGCGCTAGAGAGCATTTTCGAGGCCGAAAAGGCCAAAAAGGTCCCTTCACTGTGAACCACTTACAGACGTCACGTGACGTCATAGGTCGAATCACATCATATATGTGAGTTTCAGAGAATTCTATTTTTTTCCGTGCGCAAAAGTCTGAAAAGTCTCACGATGATTATCACGTTTTCTCTGAAAGACCGCGGTGCCCTATGAAAACACAATATATAAAATAAAAAGAACAATGGCACCGAGTGAATTGGTCATGTGTCGAATTGGTCGAAATTACAAATGTTGTAAAGGATACTTCGGCACAGAAAGGCAAAAATGGAGAAGGGCGAAATGGATAAAGGCCATTTTTTAACTACAGTACTTGAATGAATCTGTCCGTTTCTGACCAATAACACTGTTCAGAAGGGGGGGGAATTTCGAAAGATCACCCTTCGGTAAAAAATTTTTTCAGACGGTGCCGAATAGGGCAACCGGAATGGCACAGAAAATTTTGCGCGAAAATAAAACAAACAACGGTGCCGAGTTAAGTTTTATACTTTGTCACGCACGTAAAATTCAGTGCCACAAGGTTCAACTAAATTTCATTTTTTATCATCACAAAAATCATTTTCTTTTTTGGGTGACTATAATTTTATATCACACTTATTTCGGATTTTTAATGATTTAATAAAAGTTCCAGGATTATGTGTTCAATAATAATGTACATTTTTGCAGTATGAAATTGATTGTTAGGCAGAATATAACTTTATTATTTGGTGCGAAACTTCAGCGAAATTAAAATGCTGACGAATTTGTTGCCGTGTCTTTATAAACCGACGTCACTTTCACCAGTCGAGTTTTAACCGCGGCTTTTGGTTTGGTTGGTTCGTGAACAAAATCCCGTCCGGCTCGTTTAAATGAATTCTAAATATCG
Source organism: Oikopleura albicans (assembly GCA_004367875.1). Classification (NCBI taxonomy): domain Eukaryota; kingdom Metazoa; phylum Chordata; class Appendicularia; order Copelata; family Oikopleuridae; genus Oikopleura; species Oikopleura albicans. The sequence goes on from SCLG01000006.1 coordinate 754,107, forward strand.
TTTTGTTTGAAACAATCAATGTATGAACAAATCAACCAATTCTTTATTTTTGGTCCGCCCACGCTTTTTTATGCGTTAAATAATAACCACCAATGACGGGTGGAACAAAAATCGGCAAAAGTATTCGTTCATACAGTATGTGTATTTTTTAATAATTACGGTATTATGAATAAACAAAACCGTAATTATTATTTGGGGGAGTATATTATATAGGTTTGAAAAATTCTTGTTTTAAGCAATAGCTGATAACGTGACCACGCATTGGCGTCGTGCGTTTTTGTTAATCGACCGAACTCTGCAGCGCCGTCTAGATTAAACAACGGTATAAAAAAAGCAGAGTATAAAAGGTATCACACAGTACATAAATTATTGTCAATGTTTAATTGATTTTGGCCTTAACTTCCACAAAATAATGTTTTTTTTNGGCTCCATATCTCGTAACGTTAGGCGCGAAAAAAGTTAAAAAGAGGAAATGAACTTTCCGCATTGAGAGTGAACGTGGCGAAAAGACAGCTGGTCTCGCTCAATAAAAAAGTACTACACCAGCTGGGGAATATTATATATATTCCATGCACAACAATTATTTTATAGCTCGTAATAATTTATACTAAATTCATAAATAATAATAGTTTATTATAGTTTATCAATTAACGATTTTTTAGTTATAAATGAAAATAATAAAGACCAAAGATTATTACAGTCCTCGTCCCCGAAACGGCTACCGAAGTTTTGAGAATCATCGACGACCGTCGCTCTGGCGTCGACTACCGCTACCGCTGAATTTCACCATCGACGTCCGCGCGACGACACCTACCGCCAAACTGGGGGGTTTTCGGAACACTGGACAATACTAAATGACTAATTAGCCTGTTTTTTAGTATTGTTTTTATTAAATTACTGCATTTTATGTTTAGCTAACATTTTAAGGCATAGTGATACGTTACGCAATTTATTATAACGGTTATCATTCGAGTGATGATAGAGAGGGCTTCAGGGCACACAAGCTGCTCACTATCGCCAACTACAAATTAAGGCTTTTTAAAATAAAATTCTGATCAGCATTTTGACCACATTTAGAATTGCACATACAGAATTGTATACGATGCGATTGGTAGTGATTTTAATGTCTTTGGTTTCACTGGTTGTATTTGTAAAGGGTCAGGCGTGGGCGTCCATGGCCTTGATAGAAGCACGAGTTCAGGACATGAGAATAGAACGATACTTTCGAATCCTCTCACAAGACAAACTGTCCCGAGAAAAGCGAAGACGATCCCAGTACCGCCTTAATCGATACATGGCTCATTTCGAATAATTGTAAATCAGTCATTCGACAAGATCCGGGTTAAATTATGCAGCTGAGACGGCGCGTCATGGCGCGTCAATGGTGCCCGACATCAACAAAAGGAAGGAAAGATTGTTGAACTCGCTAATATTCGGAAAACTGTACTTTGTGACCAAATAAATTATCAATTAAAAATATGAGTAAAATAGTTATTATTATCCAGTTTTAAGCTTCTAAAACGGGAATAAATTGGCTCATTATAACAGGGAGTTTTTAAGGGAAAGTTTGCTATTTTTGACCAAAATCCATTTTATCCCTCAATTTGAGTTTTAAAATTTTTTTGAAAAAAATCCGTCCCTTTAAATTAAATCTTTTTGGTAAAAGTGTCCCTAAATTGGAATTCTTTCTCCTAATCGGGTGTCCCTTGATGTGAGATCCGCCTGTATTATTATCCGTTTGTTTAGCTTTTGGATGTAATTTTGAAACGCTTTTGAAGCAGGGACTCTAGTCAAGACCCTTCAGAACTAAATAACACTATCGAGTATAAGTTGTGATTTACATTTATTTCTAATATGGTAACTGGTACAGAACACAAAAGCGTCGAATTATATACATCGCTTAAGGGTTTATCCGGCCACTTTCACCTTCCAAAAACGGCCGGATAAACCCTCACCCGGCCGGATAAACCCCTAGGGCGTAGGCGGAATACACCCCCTGCGCTGTTATCTTGTCACCCGTTATCTTGCAGTTTTTTCCGTTGGTTCCGTTATCTTGCAGATTTTTTTCGGCTAATTTTCCAGGAATCCNTGTTACCAGTTATACTCGGGGTGTATAACTAATATAAAATGTGGGAACTAAATAGGCGGAACAGCTCTAACACTTGATGTCCGTTGCTAGCTTTGCAAGAAAAATAAAACAACTATTTTGTATTTAATTCTACTTTATTTTTTACTTCGGCAATACAGTAAAAAATGTAGAATATATTTGTGACTTTGTCCTCGAGTCACTTTTGCGAACTGGCTAAACTGGCAGCTTCGGGCTCCTTTTATACTGCTTATCACGTGATTGCAGTCTTATGATGCTGTTTACTTAAGAAACTTGACGCTAGCATAAATATTCTACGCTATTCTATCGAGCTTCTAAGTAAACAAACTTGTGAGCTCATTTTTATTACGCTTTTTTGGGAAAAGCGCAATAATAACAACCAGAATAAATAAAGTATAATGAATCAAGATATAATTTGATCTTGGCTTTAATTATTAAGCTCGAGCTGTAACAATTATGTGAGACGCAAACTACGGATAAATTCAACTCGCATTCAATCCCGTCTTTTTTATTTCATAATATCTGATATTTTATATTTAAAGTGGGGATCAGCAAGATCAAGTTTAGACTATTCATTGGTCCCTAGACTGGTATGAAATTTCAATAAAAAGGTTTAGCTTTGTTTTTTTTCTGAAAGCAAGGGACATAAGTTGTGTACGACGTAAAATGGTTAGCTTCTAGATGGTAGTTTCAGAACCATATTGGTTCACTACTTGATTTATTTGGAACGGAGCTTTGACGGGACATTCTTTGCATTCAGGGAGTAATCCACTTCTGGGTCGCTTTTCAAAAAAATCCAATTCATGGGTGTTTGTTTCCCAAAAAAACAAAATTAGAAGTCTAATTCTGGGTCAAAAAGTCCATTTTCAGGTCGTATTTGACCCCAATTTTGGGTCGAAATGGAACTTTGAGTGAAAATCGTAAAGTGACCCAGAATTGGACTACCCCCTGTTAATAAATTTTTTGACATGTTCGTTGCAACTTTATTACCATCAATACTTTTCTATGTCATGAAAAGGGATCAGATCCTTATTGTGAGAACCTCCTAGAGTCTCAAAAGTGATTAAAGTGGAATAAGCCGTGTAAGTGATCCATTTTCCGCCGTCTGCGTTCGTGTATTGTCCCTTCCCGAGGCGGAAAGTGAGTCAGAGGGTTAATTCAGCGTAGTCTGCCAGAACAGCACAGTGCGACGCCCACAGCTCTATCCGGATAACGCTATAAAATCATAAAACAAAAATAAAACAAAACAAAATCTAGCTCTGTTATTTTGAACTTGACCCTCATCGACTCTGCCAGCGGAGACAAGTCAGAATACAAGGCCGAAAAAAGTAAAAAAAAATAAGTTTGAAATTTGACGATTGAGCCCCCACAATGATTTGCGAGTAATAGTCAGCTTTATTTCATTAGTCGTTTTTTATTATTTACGATGAATAGAGTCACGGGCGACAATTAACAAGAAGAAAAAGTGCTTTAAATATCGTGTAAACAAGAAGAGAACCGAGAAAAAACAACAGAGGAAGAAACGGCCAGCGAAAATATGGAAATTCGGGCAATTTTATTACTAGGTGAATAACAAAAAATACTATGCTTAAATCAGAACTATTTTCATCTTGATAGTAATTTAAAAAAAATGAAAAAAATTTGTCGAGAATAAAAGAATTACGCGGTAATAATAACGTATTGTGTGAAAAAAATGAATACAAATTGACTTTAAATTGAAAACTGTATCGGCCTCGAATATAATGCGTTTTTAACTTCAATTTGCGTCAACGTAGGTTGACAAAAAATGAATGATTGGTTTTTACAGTATGCGGATCAAATTTCGGACTAAACTGGGCTATTTTATTGGATATCCTGACTAAGGGTGAAAATTCAGAAAGATTCAACCTACGTTGACGCAAATTGAAGTTAAAAACGCGTTAGTTATTTACGCCAAATTGTATTAAAATTGTAAATTATTTAAAGGTTAAATTTGTACAATACAACGTCATTAATTGTCAATCAAGACATAAGAAAAATATTCCTTTATAAACTTTAATATTAATAAAGTGAAAAATTCAGCAATCTTGAATTCGTAAACGGGGTTAGTTTCGGGACACTTAAAAAAAGTCAAATTACGGGATTCTTTTCAGTAATTTTCAAGGCCCGGCACGCTTGGATTATCTTCTCTCAGCGCAGCCTAAAATGGAGAGTGACGGAGAACACTGCTTTTATGTTCTTCCATTTCCGTAGTTCTCCATTTTAACTTGCAGGGAGAAGCATATATGTACACGACTTGGTTCTCCGTCGATTTGAGGCATAAGGAGGCCCCGTAGGGCAGAATTGGTATTGATGACCTCCCCTCAACTTTTCGAGAAAATTCCATTGGCGGTATTTTTTGCGTAGGTTGCATATTTCAAACAGCTCTCTCGGGGACCCTGGTGGCCTTTACCAGTTTTACCAGAATTATTGCGAATTATTGTGAATTTCCCCCTACGGGTTATCAAAAAGTCCTTCCCCTGAGAGTTAAGGTTCTGTAATCCTCTAGCCTACATGTATACGAGAAAGCTTCAATTTGTACGCGCGATCTTTTGGTAAAAAAGTTTCTTTTGGTACTAGAGCTTCTTTGGGTACCAATGCTTCTATTGGTACTAGCTTGGTACCAAAAAAGCTTTATTACCAAAAGAAGCTTAAGTACCAAAAAAAAGTTCTAGTACCAAAAAAATTTTAGTACCGAAAGAAGCATTGTTACCAAAAGTAGTATTAGTACTAAAAGAAGCTTTTTTACCATAAGAATGCGTGTATCAATTGAAACGCTCCCCAGGCTATACGCAACGACGCGAATACTTTATTACAAAAATTCAGTCTCTGAAACTTTATTCTAAATTAAAAACATACCACCCAGCTAAAATACCTTTTGTTAAAAAAATATTAGCAGATAATCGCAAAACCATTGTAAGGAAAGAGTCGAAATTAAGATCACTTAACAATTTATTTATTATTTTAGCGACTTGTACAACAGCCGAAGGCCTATTCAGGCAGTTTGTTGGCACCGAACAGGATAAAACATATACGATTAAATGCTCGGATAAAGGAAAGGTTTTTTTTTATTATTATTAAAGAACAAAGGTCCGGTTAAAATTAGTTTTAAATGTGTTAATTTGTAGTTATTATTTTAATGCATCTGTTGAACTATTATTAGACAAAATAAAATACAGATTACTTTGAAAAAAGGCTCTCCCTAGTGTAAGACCTATATTGACTATATTGACTATATGGACCCAATTGCTCTTATATGAGAAAATGAAAAAGAAGTGAAGAAAAAATAAAAGATATAGGCGTCTAACTTATTGTGTGTAGTACATAGGTCGGCAGATTTTGTAGACTTGTCCGCGGACAAGGGTGAGCACGGGTAACTTTCAATGGTAGGGTATGAAAAAAAAACAATTCCTGTCAACCTCTGGTGTAGTATAGGAGTTTTTTAGCGAGACGGTATTTTCTTTGACCGTCTGAATTAAATTTGTTGGAAAAAAATAACATTTCACCAGTAAAATTTCAATTAATTTTGAGAATTTGTGCAGAATAGTCAAACGCGCGTCTCGGTTTCTTTTTTTTGTGCTGGGGTCCTTTTTTCACCCTCGGGCTCGAAAAATGAGTAGTTCAATTGGTGTCGACCATTTAACATGGGAGTGCAAAACCACTATTTGTTATAGTCTATATTGCCTATTCACTACATTTCAATTTGATTTTACATACTTACCGCGTTTCCCGCCTAAACTGCTACACGGATACTATGCTACAGGCATACTAGCCGTGTAGCAGTTTAGGCGGTAAATAGGGTATAATATGACTTACACAAATACACACATAGTTGTATGTGGCGGTTTTAGGCACAGGTATAGTATGGCTCAAACCGGAGATATTTGTATATAATTAAAATGCAATTTAACTAGCTTACATCATTTTTTATAAAAAAAAAACCGCCCAAGATTTGAGTCAAGTGTCAGCTAATGATGCAACCATCAAATGTCATGATCCGAGCACGAATTGCCCGATGCTCACTTTCACCGAGGAGTTAACGATAGATGTTGTAAATTTCCCGATCGCGAAAAATGGTGCAAAATATGACTGCACGATTGGCGATGAGGAATATGAACTTTTGGTTGGCGTTCTTGAACCGCCCTCACCCGAAGTCAAGTTTGTTAAATATATTTTATGTACTTTTTTATTTGATGTGTTAGTTGTGAAATACAAACCCTCACCACTTATCTCAATAATTTTGGGTTTCGGTAACAATTATTTCAACAAAATTCAATTTTTTTAACACTTTTGAAAAAACAGTTGTTAAGATAACTGGTTAGGTGTAGTAGGCACTGACGATTTTTACATAATTTACATACTAATTTAGTAATTTTCAATAAGGAAAAATAACAATATTTAGGACCGAAAATGAAGGGGAAACGTTCGAAAAGGAGCAAGATCAAGCAGTTTTGGCGACTTGTGTGAGCGGATATGCCATTCCAGAGCCAATTGTTAGTTGGGAAACCGCCGACGGACAACCGATTGAAAACTGTAAACCGGACAATATCGACGCGATTGATACTCGAGTTTGTTTTTCAGACCACAAAGATGCAGATGACCGGTAAGTTTGGTCTTGGGTGAAACAATTTCTTATTCAGGGAGGTCAGTGTATCAAGGGTCGGTTAATAATTTAAAAAAAAACACCCTTGTAAAGCTCACCCAATATAAGGTCAGTTTTGTCACGTAACTACGATTTTTTTTTTGCGTTATAGGCTGTAATTTATAGCGGTATATTCAATTTAATTTATTTAGGTTCTAGTTAATGTAAAAAGTTAAAATTATTTTATCGATAAATCGACAAAAACAAGTTGAACATACTAATGAATGTTAAAATGAGCGACCCTTATTTCGAGCAAACATATTTTTACCAAAAAGGTGGCGCTAATTAAGCACAGGAATCTTTTTTCAGCCGGCCCTTATTCAGCACCCTCTGTATAAGTATCATGTGGTATAAACTGATTTATTTCATAAACACATCACTTGTGCAGTTATCGATCACCTTTTGTAAGTGTAGACACGTCAGATTAATTCGTAAGGCGCAGACCAATTATATGTTGTATTTCGAGCGTCGTAACTGTATTGAAATAATCAAGATTTTTATGTTGAATAGATTAGAGTTGTGCATGTCTCGGAAACGAACAATATCACGACTTTGACGTCTGACATCCACTGGAATGAGTATGCATAATTTAGTTACACAAAATATAAATGTTCAATAACTAATTGCCAATGAAAATAGCCCATCACAAAGGAGCATACAGCTGTAACTTATACTAAAACATTTTTTTTTGGATCAATAACTAGTGATGTATGTAGACTTGGTTTCCGTAAAACTGCACATATTCTTTGTGACGATAATATATACGTTGAATTACATAAGTCATGTAATAGAACCGTACTTGCAATTTCTAATACTACTGAAAATGTTTAACATTTTGTAATACACTTACAGTTAAAAAGTGACAAACACCGTATTTTTAACCCATACTACAGTCCTAACTCTTAATGCGAACGCACTCAATAAGCACGATTTTTCCAATAAGGACGCGTTTTCGTGAAATTCTGTTCAAAAACAGTGAAAAATAGACATTTTATGACAGTTCATCCCAATACGGACGCTATGTTCGACAATAAAAACGTCCGTATTGGAAGTCAGGACTGTAATAGTTTTCGAACATTAAAGTCATCGAGCTCTTGTGATGTCCTCCTGATTTTTGTTTTCAAAACCCATTTGCAATCGTGTTTTTAGACACAATATTGAGCTTCAACTCGTTGCCGACGTGAAAAAAGACGCCGCTATTCAGTATGTGTGCAAAGTCACTTATTACGAAGCGGTCGATGGCCAAAAAGTGGAAAAGACCTCGAGCGTCAAGTTTCCCGAAAATGGATGCATTTCGGTGGCCGGGTCGACAGCAAAATGCGCAGCTGATAGTAGGCTGTCCAAACTTATTCTCATAAAGATTGTCTTAAAAAATTGTACGAGCTGGAGGAAAAAGAGATTTTCGGTTTTCTAATTTTAATGCTAGTTAGAACATTAATTTTAACTAGCTTGAATCGGGTTGGACAACGTCAAAATTTGCCTAAAACTACATCTCTGGAACGGGGTCTTTCGGGGAAAATGTATTTGACAAAAAAAGTTTTTGGCCAAAATTCCGCGAAAAACGTTGTCCGCGAAAGACCACGGTGCCGTTTTTTAGAATCCCGTAAAATAATTTTGCCAGAAAAATGCCTGTTGGATCTTGATGTGAAGTCTCATAGTCTATGAGTCATAGACTATGACTCATAGTAAACTTTTGGCTTACTGAAAAATGCTAGCCATACGAAGGCAAGTTTTTATGTGTCTTCTCGGCCAAAAAAATTAAGTTTGGACAGCTTAACCGATAGTGTCGACGATTCTCCCGCGGTGACCGACTCGCCGACCAGAAAAGAAGAAACGCACGATAAGCCAAACTCGGAAAGTGCCAATGAACATGATGGGGCAGGCGAGGACGAGGTCGAAGAAGGCGGACAAATGCACAATGCCCTTCTTGGCACAGCCACCGGAATCGTAATTTTTGCTATAATTGTTATACTTATTTGGTTCATTCGTAAAAAGAATCGCGAATCTGAAGATGACGAATCGAATCTTCAAGCAAATCAATATAAGGTTAATTAGATTTCAAAAGTTTGTGTGATTTAACTCGCAGGGGAAATGTGTGCATATATGCACACAACTTGGTTTTTCGTCGATTTAAGGCATAAGGAGGCCCCGTAGGGCAGAATTGGTATT
>SCLG01000006.1:764659-817057 GCA_004367875.1 Oikopleura albicans
AAAAAACTACAGGGGGTCGCCAAATAAGGGTCGGTTTTGTGTTTTGAAAAACCGACCCTTATCTGGCGACCCCACCCTTATTTGGCGAACCCAGGATAAGCACATTTTATTTCTGAAAATATATTTTTTGTCTTTTATATTTATTTTATTAATTTTAAGAGTAAATTAGAGATTAAAAATAATTTAATTCAATTAGGTCGATAAGCGGATACGGAAATAGTGAAAAATATTCCTAGGTATCAGTGTAAAAATCAGCGACCCTTATTTGGCGTAATAATATTTTTCCGAGAAAAAGCGACCCTTATTTGGCCCGACCAACCCTTATTTGGCGAACGCGACCCTTATTTGACGAGCCCTTATTTGGCGACCCCCCTGTATTAGTACAATTTTGTTCAGCTCGAAAAAATAAAACGTAAAATTTTGGCTCATTTTTGTCCAAGTTCACTCTGTCACGTGATAATTGGGGATTAAGTCATGGTTTTGGGCCAAAAGCGGATATCGAGGGGTAAAGTCAATTTTTTTATCATTTTTTTTTTCGATTATGATTTTTTCATTTTTTTTTTCTAATTCCTCCAGAAATGTTTATCTTTTTACGTCAAAATTAAAAGTTGGCCTAAAATAGCGAAAACGATTTTTTCGGTATTTGACTAAAATCTAAACAAAAAAGAAAAGCAATTTTATGATTTGCCCAGGACGGAAGTTTAGTATTGTAGTTAGTTACAATTTTCAAACCGGTTCTTAGAAATTTTAACGATTTTATCCTAAAAGTTTTAGGCCGTGATCCACGTTTGTGGAATAACACCTCGCAGGGGTTAGGGGTTAGGTAAAAACGTTGTTTTCCGTATTAAGGGGGTAAATGATGCTCAAATTCTCGACAATAAATGTCGACGAAAATCTATCATAAAATTTGAATGGCTAACATTATCAATTTATTTTTTTTTGCATAATCAAATTCAAACAATTTGTCTGGTCCATGAGTGCTCAAATTGTGCCCAGATATATCCGTACACACCGGATATCCGCAAGGGAAAAAAGTGACCTATAGTGTTATAACTTTTCCTACGTGAATCCAAAATTTCTGAAACGCGGAATATCCGTTCGCATTAGTAATCCGCACATTTATCTTAATCCACTTTTTTAATTAATTATTTTCTCTCTTACTTACAGATCGAAATGTCTTGCAAGTCTCAAGTCTGTGCNGAAACATAAACGCACGGTCGGGAACATAACGGCTCAATGCGTAGGCGATTTATCGGGAATTTGTATGTGCGGAAACATAACGGCTCTACGGACCGTTCTAGAATGTTTCAAATTTTGAAGCGCAAAATTGCGCGAATGAACTGCCAAACAGAGAAATTTAAGATAAAACGCCCAAAAAATACATTTTCTGAATATTTTTTTAACGAAGAAAATATTAAGGCCAAAAATATTTTCGGTGGAAACATAAGAGCGCAGTGCGTGGGCGGATTAACTGGAAAAAATTTATCGAAAAACCCGAAACATAATGGCAGCGACGGGGCTGAGAGGAAACATAATGGCAGCGACGGGGCTGAGAGGAAACATAATGTCAGCGACGGGGCTGAGCGGAAACATAACGGCCAGAAACATAACGGCGCACGTGGTAAAAAAAAAATCTGAAAGATATTTTACCAGTTTTGATAGAAAATTCCCATATGCTGAACTTCGTTTTATGATTACTATAATGGAAAACTGTAAGGATAAATATATCGATCATCTCGAATTTTTCCACCACTTAACCAGGAACCGTCTGTTTTAGGCAGCTGCTGTATTCGATTTGAAAAATATATTAAAATATGCAAAATAAACACGGGACTGGTGACACCCGTAGAGCCGTCAGACAGTAGTTTTTATATCACATAAATTAGACGACATATAAATACATGTGTTGTAATTTTTTGCGTTAATAAATACAATTACCATCTGGGGAATGTGTTTTAAAACAATAAATCACTTTTAGTACTTATACATAAACAAGACAGATATGTATCTAGCATGTCAGGACCCTGTGTAAGAAATTCCATTTTCTACATGACTAACCTATGACTCGGCATAGGTAATTTATTTTTAATGGTTAATTATGTTAATTGTTAAAATTAATTGATAAATTACATCGTTATGATGTATCCAATTGGGTCGGTTCCAATCTTAAAGACCGGTCAGTCCGAGGCGCGCCATAAATTATGGCCCATAATTCGATAAACAAATCACCTGTCCTGAGCTGGCCTGGCGAGCTTAAAAATAACAAATTGTTATTCATAATTTATGAATTGTCCCGAGGTGGCCTGTCGAATACAAAAAATAAAAAGAAGCGAGGCTTTCGAGCCAAAAAATGGACTGGCTTGGAGTGGCCTCTCGAGTCCAAAATAAACATGAGCTGGCCCTCCGAACTGTCCACCTGGCTGTCGGACTGGGATATCCCATTGGCCGTCTCCGAACCGTTCTTTTAACCCGTTTGTTTCATCTTTTTTTTATTAGTCGACATACTTTAGGTCATTTTTTTCACAATACAGATTTTTATACAGTCTCAACCTTCTAGTGGTGCACAAGTTTACCAGACTGCGACCCTTATCTGGCACTACTTATTCGGCGAAAGCGACCGTTGTTTGAGGGGCCCTAATTGGCAACGCCTGTGTATCAATTGTTTGATTTTTAGGACACATTCCGAGTGGACAAAATTGTTTCTGGTTTGATAACGGCATTTCCGCTTGCGGTGCTTTCCCTCATGGTCGTTTTTTCAAATGGCTTTTTCAACATTTTTATCACAACATGTATTTTACGCTCCAAGGCCACTGGAGAACCAAAAGTGAGCTTCGAGGAAGAAGTTCAGTATAATCGCGCTGATTACGAGTTTATTAATAATTATTGTTATGCATTTATGGTCGACCACCCAGTTAATCGAACGACTGGCCAGGTCAATTCAAACGTCAGCCCAAAAAATCTTAAACATATGCAGCTCTTTCCTTATTTCTTATTCGGTCTTGCACTGCTTGGGGCTTGGGTTTGGTTTTGACGTATGTAGTAAGTTTATACACGGAGCATCAAGTACGAACTTACCCTTACTTGGCGGTTGACACTTTTAATTTACTTAGTCTAAGATTACTGAAGGGCACCACTGTAATTAGGCTTGATATAAAGCCTTGGCAAGTTGAATTCGCCGTTCGTGTACGTTTAAAAACATAAATGACTGGAATTATTACAAACATTGGAGTAATATTTTTCTGTTTGTTTTGCTGTTCGATAGAATTATTTTGGGCGGTTTTTATTGGCCCCAAGCAGCGCTGAAGGATGTGTTCACGTTGGGCCAATTGCATTTCTTGATATTTGGTACCGAACATGAGCTTTTTTTTATCTTGAGGCAATGCATCATTTCATAACTATTACTACACTGTTCATATACCAGTCATTAATTCCATTCATTTATTTTTTTAACCTACACGAACGGCGATTTCAACTCGTCAAGGCCTCATAAACAAACTGGGGGACTACAAATCCTTAAGTTTTAGAAAATTTCTTGTTTCTCCAAAACCGTCGTGATTTGAGGATGATTTTCACCGCGGTCACCCTAAAGCGGGGTATAAATAAAAACGAACAAACCTTAAAAGACTGGGGTATCATGGCAAATGACGAGCAAAAAAAGATCAGCAAAAGCCACTTATTTGATTGACGGGATTGATGAAGGACTGGGCGACCTTATAAGTGCCATGAAAGAAATTGCTAGCGGCGTGTATTATGGTCACACAGATTGGTATCCCTTAAATAAAAATCAGATTCTAGGATAGACCTTTCAGAGTTTTGCATTTTTTCACAGTGTGGAGTAATAATAAATTTGCCGGAAAATTTGTCCGCGCAGTTTTTTGCGGATAAAACTTTTTTGGGGTAAATTTAAATATCGGGGTAACGATTCTTTGGGAAAGTCTAGGAAAAAACGCCCCGAAAAAACTTACAAAATAAGGTCGAAATAAATAATACACGGTGTTGTTTACAACATATTTTACACTGAAGACCCGTATGACCCGTGCACATTTCCTAATGAAATACTAAAAACTAATTAGTCATTGACAAGAACAAATATTGATTTTCTGTTCACGACATGGAACACTTTTCAACGGTACAAATTGTTTTTAATTAAAACCGTATGGTGGCCAGTTGTCATAATTATGGTTTCCATGGCGCGACACGACGGGTATGATTCCGGCATCTGGTATTTGGCGGGCCTATGCCAAAAGCATTTTAGAGACGTTCCTAATATGGCCCATATTATATGGGCTATTAATATTATATGGGCTATTAATATTATATGGGCTATTAATTAAAAAGACGTATGGCCCATGAATTATTCCGCCTAATTCATTCGCCACACACGTGGCTTGCAATTGCTTACCCGTATATGGAAGGTCAATAAAATGCTGGTCAAGCTGTTCAAGCAAACTATACTAAAATTATGCTGTCAATTAACCCCCAATTTTCCGTCCTCATTTAACCGGTGTAATAATGGTTTCATTTTCAGCGTACTCAGCCACCTGTAACTCTCAGGAGCAACCAAAAAATCATCAGAGGCAAAAATTTGAAAAACTAATATGATATTAGTAATATCCTAGCCGTGTTCTTAGATATCTAAAACCTCTCTGTGCGTAACTTCAGCGAAATTCGAGAAACCAGAAATTTCAACCGGTTTCTTATCAGACTTTCTGTTGGTAAAACAGCAACATCATAAGTTATGGTCCATAACTGTTATTTTCTCGAAAAGTTGGAGGAGGTCAGCAAGATGATCTTGCCAAGATCCGTCCTTACACAGTTAGGAGAAATAAGGGAAACCTACTAAAAGATCAAGATGAGCCCGTTTTCCATGGAAAAATTATTAAACAAACGCATCAACTTTCGAGCCATTTGAAAGCGGCCAATGCGTCACTCAGAAAACGAAGAATTCAGCGAATGAATACTCTACTTTCCGAATCTAAAACTGGTCCCGAAATTACATCAACCCTTAACGAAAGCATAGACGTTACGTCATTCGGGTATATTTATTTAAAGTAGAGGTCGGCACATTCGGTTTTTTCTACCTGACCCGTACTCCGCGAAAAAACACGGGTCATAATCTATTTATCTAGGGCTGCCTACGAAGAACCTTCAATTGTTAATACAAGTTTGATGTCAAATCGTGTACATTTAAGGGATTATACGTTAAAGATGAAATCTGAAATTGAAAGCATTTGGCAAAAGAATGGGGGTGGTATTTTCTTGGGCCGCTTAGTTAACCATATTAGGGAACTTTGGAGGGTAATTTCCAGCACGAAACCGACAGTTTACGTATTACGTAATTAATGGTTAGATTAAATTAAAAAATTAGACATTAAATGGTTAGATTGTGTATTTATTAACGTGAACACATAACTATTTGGTACATAAATTGCATGATAATATACAATATAGTACCGTTTGAGTTTTTTTAAAATAGCCACAAATTCTGGATAAAAAAGAATATCACAACGCCCACAATCATATTCTCATAACACTTCACTGTCTAGTACAGTTCTCCGAAGTGTGGTCTTGATGCGTGGAAATTCGAGGGCGTTGATTGGCTTAAACTTCACCTAAGATGAGTCATACACGTGAAAATAGAGTATGGAGAATTTGTGGCTATTTTCAAAAAACTCAAACGGTATTAATAAATAATACTAATTCTCATTTGTTTTCTCGCGTTGTTATGGTAACGCGGTCAATCAAAATTGGCACCGCGAGACTAATAAGGTGTCACGCTTTAATGAGTTGGCCCTGAAAAACTTCTCCATAGAAAGGCGTGAAAGACAAATTTTGCGAACTTGAAGAGGCAATGGAAATGATGGCCAAGTCAAGAAATTTAATTAGGTCTAGGGTTAACATACGCTCAATTATATTTCAAGCCTACGATTTCTTAAAATTTTTTTTCCTAATAAAATTTCGTTAGCCCTTTCTTAGGAACATTTATATCTGCAGAATCCAATCCCTAACAATCACTGTTTTATCAGCGTTTTTATTGTACTACTTTTATATTAAAGTGATGGGTGCGATTTTATTGTGTTATTTATTTTAGCTACTGTTAGTAGTTAAACTTTAATCATTTCATAACAGTCCTCACTGTCGTGCGTTTTTCAAAAAAAAAAATTAGCGAAAAAATAAATTTGATTTTTCGAATTTCGATTTTTAAATTATAATTTTACACCCGTGTACACGATCTTCTTTGTATACACAATTTCACCCACATTAAAGATCTTACTGGTTATTTCAACAGTACACAGAGCTATAATTGTTTGCTTCCTGAGTTTTACCATTATGAGGTGAAAGATCCAAGATAACGGTTTGATAAAGTGGACTAACCACATGATTATGATTCAGAGTCCAATTTTAAGAAAACCACTTTGGCGTGGGAGGAATTTGTTCGCGTTGTGCTTCCCAACACGCATTAATGTAATTTTTGTGGGGTTAGAATTTGCTTTGAGGCACGAAACAAATTTGGCCTTTCTGTTGACGTTGGGTTGGGCGCTTAGGGGTTAAATTTATTTTTGGTTTTGAATTGAGTGCTTCAATAACAAATAGCGGTGGGTTTTTTAAAGCAGTGACCGAAAACGGAGAAACCTGAAAATGGCCACTGAAGTCCTCTGTAGCGCCAAAACGTGCCTCCTTTTTTCACATTTTTTCATTTCACCAACCTAATTTACGGTTTTTGCCGTTTTCAGAGTTCTCCGTTTTCGGTTTTCTCCGTTTTCGGTCAATGCCTTTTTTAGCAATCCTGTTTAACGTGACCAAGCCTTAAACCACCAATTGTTTTTAAACCAATTTACAGCAACGGGAATATTTACAGTTGGAAAACTACGGATTGTTATTTCAAATCTACTTCTACATGGTTACTATCCAGCTTGTTGTTGTTTGTCCTTTACGTGATTGGCTCCGTTTTCAATTTTTTCTGAGTAGTAGTGTTCAACAATCTTTTCAGATAAACATTTTATCTGCCGTATGTTGATGCTCAGACTGTAGGGTTGCCAGTAATTTTCCTATGATTTATAAGTTACAAATTATAGCGCTTTTCTGCCATCACCGCACCAGTCTGAGCGCCACCATTTGGTATTATTTTTGACTTCTCGAAAAAGTAGGACTAACTTTGAAATCGGCACGAGCCTTTATCCTTCAAATTGTTTTTGGGATCGACCAATTACGGCGATGGAAGCAAACCAATGCCTTGATTGAATTTCTGCCACTACGTAGCGCAAAGTATCTGATGTCTTACCCACTGTCTGAAACAGGGCTCGACATATATATTAATTTATTATGGATCAAACTTGACCCACATGTCACCGCAATTTTTCCTTGTGTCGTTAAGCTGAAATAGGAAAACAGAGAAACCTGAGAAAATTTGCCAAAAATGGCCTCTAAAATGCTCTCTAGCGCCAAAACTTGTCTCCTATTCCAACTGCATCATATGTGTGAGTTTTAGAAAAAAAATTTTTCTGTAGAAAATTTTCTCCGTTTTCATGTTTCCCCGTTTTCCTATTTCTCCGTTTTCTGGTAGTGCCGTAACGAAGGTCAATAACGAAGAGCCCTGATTTGATTTACATGTACTTCTTGCAATTATCAACGAAAATGACCAAGCACGAAACACAATTCTCGTTTGCGACAAAGGACAGTGTTTAATCATAACCTACGCACTCATTTGTTGTTGTTTTTTGATAGAACATACGAACTAATTTAGAACTAAGTTAAATAAGAAAAACAATCTTCATGTACGTATGTATGATACAAAATGAAGAAAAAAAGATGTTAACTTGTTTGTTTTTGTTGACTTATTTGAAGTGTGTTAACTTACTAGTTTTTTTCAAAAATAGATGCCATAATGGCAATTTGATGACTTACGTAAATTCAGTTTTTTTTTGACGTTTGTACCGAAAACTGTTATGTTACCTGAATTTAGACCTTTTACACATCTTCAAATTTGTATTTATCAAACTTGATAAATATACACCGCATATACATGAATGTGACCGTAAGATTAAGCTTAATCCAGTTCTATCGATGTTGGACTTCGAAGAGAGAAGTCTTAAATTTCTTCCGGTTTTAATGGAATTAATCGTTTGGGGTGCAACCGACGAAAGAGTGGACGAACTCCTCGAAAAAATTGTAAAATCGGATTCGAAGAAATAAGAACTCCAAAATAAAATCTTACCTGATAAAACAACACAATCTTCACTAATAAAATAACAGAAAGGATGAATTAAACAAAGAACAAATCCAATAACGCAATAATGTTTTCAGTTACAAGAAAAAAAATTCTATATTCAAAGTGGCATCCAAGACTTTTTTTCTCGTGTTGTTCCGCGCAGATCGACCAGCGCGACCAACGTCAATGATCGTTGCATCGGAAAATTTTAAATCAACCATTGCATACTACAGAAAATGAACAAATACATGTAGCACTGTCAAAAAAAAGGTCATGAAGCGATGTGCGTTGGTCGCGCGATGCCATAATGGTCGCGGTTAGTTAGTATATCCCCGCGTTGATTGAGCGTTGGTCGACCAACACCGTTAATCGACTAACGCAAATGGTCGATGGTCGAAATTTTGAACACTGCTAAGATCCCAACGAGCCGTGAACTTGATAATTTAAAGCTCATTTCTCAGTTTTGGCGATAGACCAATATTAAATAACAATATTTACTTGAGTTTATTCATATGTTTCATTCTCGTGCCAGAAGAAATTTTATATTTATTTTAATGAAAATACTTTATCTCTACACAAAAACCGTGTAGTGCATTTGTGACAACAGGCAACAGCGAGTAACAGCGGTACGCTACATGTTGAACCACAGGTGGCCCGACGAATATTCGCGAATATGCGTTTGAAAATAGTGAAAATATAGTTGAAAATGCATAATGCGTGAATTTCACGTGAATTAACCCATATTTTCTGAAAGTTTTATTTTACTTGCAGGTTAAAGAGAAGACTTCATGCTATCGTCAGACAGTGAAATTGGAAAATTTCTATGCTCATACTCAACAATTCTAGAAAATTGAGAAAGAATCATTGTAATGTCCTTTTGGCGCCTAGGAGTTAAAGTTTCGCTTTTACGTAATCTAATATATTGGTCACTGGATCACGCTTTATTAGCAACTTCTAGAATTAAAGCTTCTCTTTTGATTATTAGGCCCTTCGAAAATGACCTGTCTCACCCTAAATGTGACAAGAATTTGATTTGTTCACAAAATATGTATTTTTTCCTAGTTTGCATATTATTTTAATATTTTTCTAGTTAACTATTTATTGATCTAAACTTTATTTATTGATTTTAGTCAAATACGTGATCCGGTCAGACGTTATTTTTCTGTACTTGTTTTAAAAACAATGTTTTTGATCATGAGGCATATTTCCTGTTTATTTTTTTTGTGCTAGGGCTTTTAACGATCAGAATCCAATTCACGCCCACAATGATCAGAATAGTTACTTTTTATGGGCATACGAGATCTGAGAGATTCTGGACAACATTTATAAAAAATATTTTATATTACTTTTTAGTTTAAATGACGAGTTTGTATGATTTACAAACGTACAATGGGCGATTTCGTCATTTTTTACGTTCTCAAAATCCACTGAACGTTTTTGCCTCATCTGCCCAATTGGAAACTGCAAAGACGACCTTATCAAACAGTGAAGTAAAGGATTGGATATAATTACGTCAATAATTTTTTGGATAATATTTTTTAACACGAAACTCTTTGTGCATGTTTTTGTTAAATACCAGGTTTTCTTGATATCAGTGTTAAAAAAGTAAATTAGCAATAAAAACTCTGGGTTAAAAAAATTATGTCAAAAATATATTCCTGTAAAAATTTGATGTTAAAAAATCTCATTGAAAAAAATTTGATGTTAAAAAATCTCATTGAAAAAAATTACATTATGACCTCCGTGTTGAAAAATTGGTGCTAAAAAGTGCGTTAAAATTTTTTGTGTTTAAAAGTAATGTTAAAATAATGTTAAAAAGTGATTTGCTAATTTTTGCGGGCGAAAAAAATTTGATCAACTTACTTGAAACTTGTTTACTTACTTTAAGTAATAGGTAGGCAGTGTACATAAAACTAATACTTTTCTTAAATTATATCTAAATAATAAATAACAGTTAAAATAATTAAAAAAACATAATACTGGTATGGGTTGTAAGTTTGTCACCGAGCTGGACGCGGATCGTAGCTACGAGCAAGTTATGTTTAAAACCTACACAGGAAATTTGCTCGGTGAAACTTTTCTCTACACACCATTATTTAAAAATAATTTTTGACAAAAAAAAAAAAAATTTTTCTGATTATTGATTTATTTAATTAAATCTATACAAAGGATGAGAAATATTGGGAAGCCAAGTACTTGTGTGATTCAGCGTTTCATCCGACAACTAATGAAAAAGTATTTTTACCCGGAAGGATGTGTTTTCAAGCGCCGGGAAATTGTGCAATGGCAGTTATGATGTTAACTTTTTACAAAACCCCGCTCCAAGTCTTCGGCGGACAATTTATCAATCAAAGTTTTAATGCCGTTGTTAATTATTCAAATGCACCAGAACCAGTTTTCAATCCACAGGTATTTTATAACACTCAACGCAAAACATTACAAACTTTTGGGTCCGCCTTGAGTATTAACATCTCTATAGAATATCATGTACAGTTGGTGTGATAACGAAGTGACACTTTCGTTTCCAATTTTTTTAGTCAAAATCTGTGACTTCGTTCCAAAATGTCACCTCCTTTGTCACTTTTGCCCATTTTCAACCAATTTTACCGCAAAAAACTCCGAAAAATGTCACTTCGTTTCTTGTGAACTCGTTTCCACACATACCGTATACTCAAAAACAAAAATTCTGAACCTGGGAAAAATGTGGAAAAGGGTCATCACCGAGTTCACAAGAGGACTCATCAGAAAAAAGGTTTCTTGGATCAGTATATTCTTTCTCATAAAATAACAAAAAAACACTATTTTTTCGAATAATTACTGGTTCAGTCTCATGAAAATTTTCACGAGACTGAACCGGTAATATTTTCTGATAATGTTTAACTTTTTTTCACACTTTTTTACAAAAAAATACTAAATTCCAAACAATGTTTTAGGATTTTTTTGTGGCAGCCGGCTCCGCTTGTGCGGCAGCCATTTTATTGAATCGGCTGGCAAGCAAATTTAAAAGTCAACTGGTAAAGAAAATGGTGCCGTTCGCTGCCGTTGCAACCGGAAATGCTATTAATTTACCCTATGTTCGAAAAAAAGAATTGATCGAAGGTATTCCACTTTATGATGACAACAATAACGAAGTAGGTAAAAGTAAAAAAATGGGCGGAGACGCTATATCAAAAGGCTACGGTTTAAAGTGTGTTACAACCCTGATTTAATAGTAATGTTCTATAGGCCACAGCTTGGATCGAGAAAAAATGAATCGACTTTTAAGCCCTATAAGTCATAGGCTATGAGTCATAGTTAGGAAATGCCACCTGGGACTTTGCGCTGAATTTAGAAGTACCTGAAATAAACTGAGTTTAGGACATAAGTGGTTACAGACCACGGCGCAGCCAATGGTGACCCTTGAAAGTGTGCGCTACCAACCGGTTAATAATTAACCGCAAATAACCTAAAAATTCATGTTTTTCGCTGTCCTACATTACCCCAAACTGCCCGAAAAGATAAAAAGCCCTAAAATAAAAAATTCCGGACGACGCGTTCGTAATGCATTTTGATTCATAGTTTGTATCCAAAAAACAGCCACCTTTAAGTAACCACCTCACCAGTTATCCTAATAACTGCTTTGCTCAAAAAGTGTTGAGATATTATCAGTTAAACTGAATTTTGTTTAGATAATTCGGTACAGGAGGAAAGCCAATTCCGGAACAGTTAACGGAAAAAAAGTCTAATTTCGGAACGCTTTTTTTATTTCAAAAAAAGTTTTGAAGTCCCATTCCGGAAAGAAAAAGTCTAATTCCGGAACGGTTTTTGGGCCAAAAGTCCAATTTCGGAACGAAAAGCGTTCCGGAATTGGCCTATCCCCTGTAGCTCGTTTGGTTAGATAATTGGAATTTACTATACGTTTTGGTCCAAAAAGTGTTACGATAACTCAACTTTGTTAATATTAATGGCGAGGGAGTGTAGTTTGTATACACGAATTTTTTTTCGTTTTAAGCTCAAAAAGGTATTTATTGTGCTTAATGTTTTACTCGATTTTATATTTTTTTTTTCAAAATAAACCGAATAATAGTTGTTTTATGTCGTGTACTCATGGCATCATCCAGTATGTTTTTCCCTCCAATTATTCTCAACCATCTTCAACAAAATGGACGTTTATTGGCACGCTCCCCAAAACTTTTCATGCCAGTTCAAGTTCTGTTAATTGGCATAGCCCTAACGTTTGGTATGTATATTTTAACTTCATTTAAGTTTTTAAATTGTTTAGGACCGTAATTATTGACGAAAAATTAAAAAAACGTAGTAATGAAAAGCAAAGATATGAGGATGAAATTTTTGACAGTTTGCCAAAAACACAAATTTTCGTCAAAACGACAGTATGTTAAAAACGGGTGTTGATAAAATAGTCGCTCTTTAGCGCCCTCTCGTGTTTGAAAACGAAAATAAATACAGTCAATCTTATTTTTGGCGTCAAGATTGAAAGCACACTTCCCCCTCATGATAAGGGGCACTTTTGTCTCCTGAAAAAGCGGCCCTTATTATGAGAAAGTAGGTTATTTCAGATAGTCTAGTTAATTCACTCAGTTTTTTTATGTATTTTTTTACTTTTCATATTTTTGTATTCCCATGTGGAGGTTAGTAAAGTGTATTTAGTATATTAAGAATATCCGGCAATCTTATCGGACAACTTGTTCAGACTTTGTCAGATTATCAGACAAAAAATCAAATCTGTCATAATAAGCGCCACCCTTCACACCGTATTTTGACCCCTATTATGAGTAAAAAATATTTTCAGTGATAATGACCTCTATTTTGAGAGATAAATCCCCATTTATGAGCCAAAAATGCCAATTTTGGCCCGTATAATGAGAAAAAAAAATTTTCGTCAAAAAAGTGCCTTTATTATGAGAAAGCGGGCCAAGGTGATCGAGATATATTCAGGGTTATTCCGCATAATTATAAAATTTTCCGAAATTTCATATTTGAAATATGTAAAATGTTTAAATATAGCGACACCAGCGATGTGCGCAATATGGCCACAGGAAGTTACGACATCGGTCTCTGCTCTCGAAGATAACGTCAAAGAATCACTGCTTCAACAAAATATCAAATTTGTTCATTATAATAAAGGTCTTTGAAAAGTATATCCGGCCTTAATCGGTGCGTGTTCCTTATTTCATTGATATACACCACTTATCTGCTTAAAGTAACATCAAAACAAACCAAAAAAAAAACTGTTAGTTTAAGCGAAAATTGTTACTTTAAGCAGCGTTGCTTATTAATTATCACCAAAATGAACAAAAAACTCCGTTGTCGTCTAACAGTTATGATACTGGTGTGCGAATTTGTCACCAAACTGAACGAACTCGTCGTATATGGACGAGTCCCATGAGTTATGGGACATAACTGAATACGCGACGAGTCCCGTTCAGCTCGGTGAGAAACGCCTACCCACACCAGTAACGGCCTCATTTTTGATGGATTCGATGCATTTTGTTCAACGTTAAAAGTGAGCCTCATTTCTTCTTTTTTCTTGCTTACGCCTTAATATTGTTGGATGCGAAAATTGGCAAGATCAAGAACTACCTCATTTGCTGTTTCATTTTTTCGAATGCCCAACAACGGGTTCATGATGGCTATTACGTCTCAATTGAGTAACTCAAGCTGAGATAAATGTTGACCGAGGTGTAGAAAATGTTTAAAAAGAATTTTTCAAGCCATGTGGGGTTAATTGGGTAGCACTGACCTATTTCCTGATCTGTAATGGCAATTTGCCATCTGTCAGCTTTTTACATATTGCCTGATTTATTAGCGGACACTGTGCGTTGGACAGTGCCTATATTCTTGATGGGGAGTTATTTATAGGTGACATCACTATTCTGGTAATTTTCCTCTATTTCATATGGCTGTTTTGGGGACACTTTTGCCACATAAAGCGTACGTATCGGAAAGAATCGTCCGTATTGAGAGTAAGGACTGTACGATAACATCTAGATAACAATCGATCACTTTGGCGGTGATGGAATTTGTTAGACTACTCCAAAATGCACGTGTTTTCGTATTATACACCCGCATTAAATTGCAAAAATTCTAGGCAAAATAAGAAGTCGTTCCTGAATTTCTTAGACCTCATGTCACCGCTGCCCATCATACGCAATGTAGTAGGCATAATCTTGACTTATTTATTTTGACAATCACTCTTTTAAGACAGAAGCAAGAAACTTGAACTCAACAGAAATTAACTACTATCAAGACCTTAACTCACAAGAGGAAGTGCGTGCAAATAGACACGCAACTTGTTTTTTCGTCGATTTGAGGCATATGGAGGCCCCGTAAGGCAAAACGGGTATTGGTGACCCCCCTCAACGTACCGAGAAAATTCGATTGACAGTGATTTTTTTTGCGTAGGTTGAAGATTTCAAACAGCTCTCTAGGGGACCCTGGTGGCCCAAATCAATTTCTGAATAGTCACATCGACGTAGTTTGACTAGCTCTACAACTTGGTTTTACCAGTTTTTTTGAATTATTGCGAATCATTGCGATTTTTTAAGTGCGTGTTTATATACACGCATTTTCCCCCTACGGGTTCCAAAAAACTCCTTCCCCCTGAGAATACAACCACTTTTACAAAAATATAGCAGAGTGCCAATCGTTGTGATTTTAGCAGATTTATGACAAGTGCTATATTATATAGCCTATATATACAAATACTTTGATACATGGTCGACCAATGGTCAAAAAGACAATAATTTAAGTATGAAGTTCTAACTACTCTTTACCGCTCTGGTCTTGCAAGTGTGAGCAATGCTGAGCATCACTACTTTCGACGATTTTCCAGTTTTCGAGATTTGTTATTTCTTGTAATGTTATTGGATCATTAATATCATGAAAGTCTTCGAGTAGTCGCGGCTGGATACAACTAACACCTATTTTTGCTTGGCATATTTTACCACCTGGAGGCGCGGGTGACATCATGTGTAAAAGACGCGATATTTCACACAAGAAGGGATCGCATAAAATTTTCAACTACACCCCCTACGTTGTTGTCTTGTCACCCGTTATTTTGCAGATTTTCCCGTTGGCTCCACTATCTTGCAGATTTTTTTCGGCCAATTTTCCAGGAATCCCTATCTTTATGTGTTAAGCACTGCGCTGTTATCTTGCAAATATCCTCGTTCGCTCCGTTCTCTTGCGGATTTTTTTCATGCGATAGTTGCAGGATAACAGCGCAGGGGGTGTACATTATCTTTGAATCACAATACAGTGTATATTGAATACACAGAAAATAACAAATTGCTATAGAATGAAAAACAAAATTGGTAGCAAAAATATCCAAAAATATGGCAGTGATAATCGGTAGTTTTTTGCATCTTGTATGACTTCGGAAAAAACGTCCCGAATTTGGCAGTTTTTGTTGCTTTCAAAAATTAATATTCAACATTTTCTAATTCAGTAGTCAATAAACCAATCTCTGATATATCCGAATAAAGTATCCGAAATATCCCAAAAATGACAAAAGGATTGTGTCTTACGTTGTTCTAGGATTTTTTTTTATAAACTACAACTGTACTCAAATGACAATTTTCAAATTGGAGAATTTTCTTAAATACCGGTACTTCACGTTATAAAATGATTGACACTTAGGGTATGGACCATACCATATGGACTTTCTAAATGCAACTAACCCTTGAGCTCAAAAAATGACAGTCCAAAATAGAAAAACTAATTGTTCTTCCATATGATGCCACCCCCTTTAGCACCGACTTCTTGACGGCGTAGTTTCTTACATCGTAGTTTGATTACGGACATCTTCCACCAGTTAGATTTTTGTAGAGCAGATGGATACATTTTGAAGTTACCGTCATGATATTTGAACTCAAAACCAATAGTCTTGTGCTGCAATATATCTGATGGTCTCGGAATTGTGATAGTTAACCCAATTAAAACAACTGAATTATCGGTTGTCGAAATTTGAGAGACGCCAATTCTTTTCTTGTCTGGTATCTATTTCGAAGTTCGAATTAACATACTTTTATAACATATACAGCAGTTAAGACCTTGAAACTTTCCGGACCTATTAAATCGACCCTACTTAACGCGATCGCTGATATTTTAAACGACAAAAATAATCCCTCTTCACGCTCTTATCGTACAGTAGAACAGAATTTTTACACCGTTGAGGTGACATTTTAATTTTCTGTTTTTCTAGCTTTTGACCAAATTTTTGAAATCAGCGCTAGAACTGACAAAAATATCGTCTCCTTAATATTTCAATTACACAACTCGAAAGTGAAATACCCGTACATCGCGATCACCCTATTATATAAATATACCTGCCTACGGAAGTTAACGACCCTAAAGTTAACAAAATGCCCTAAAGTAAACAAGCTTCAGGGAAGTCAACAGTATTTACGTCATCTTTTCCACTTCAAGTAGACGCATGAAAGTTTGAATCAAATTTTTATGAAAGTTAACACCTTTTTTCAGATTGACAGATTCAACTAATTATTCTAAATACCGCATATTTTGAACTCTGACCTGGTCCATGTTCAAAGTTTGTTGTACGGAACCCTTCGCTGAACTGTGAACGTCTGCCAGTTTAACTTCAGACTCCTTTTCTGGATCTGTTTTGGTTTTGTATTCTAATTTTCTGCAGATATGAGAAGAAATCTGCGTTTCGACTTTCCAGTGCTCGGGATTTAAAATGTCATCAAAGTTAACCAGATGATCTTGCCGCAGACAGGAAACCGTCACTTTTGCTGAGCACTGGTGCCGATGAGAGCCTGAGATGAAAGACTGTGATCTACGTCAGGATACAGCTTATATTATGTAAATCAAAACTTTACACCAAAAAAGTTTTCCAAAATAACGAATAATTTGTCAAAAAAGACAATTAGATCGTATTGGGGTAACTGAACTCGACAGAAAAGTGTATCGTATTGGGGTGATGGCGTCATTGTGTATCATATTTGGGTGTATCGTATTGGGTTGGGGACTGTAGTTTATCGGGCAAAAATTGACCAATTCCCTTTTGTTCCCAAACCCTTAAACGTCATCGAGTCAATACTTTATGCAAGTTGAAGCCGCTGGACAAATTATGCGCCATATATGGCCATACCATCCTAAGGTTCTGCAACAGTTCGACGGGCAAGTTTATTTTTTATTTAGTACTCGAGAGGCCAGTACAGGTCAGATCATTATTATTTTTCGGCCCTACAGACCAAATCAGCTCAATTAAATTTAGCACGACGGGCCAGTTCAGCACAGCTCATTTTATTTTATTTTTTAGCTCCAGAGCACAGTTTAGGACAGCACATTTAATTTTTTGAGCTCAAGAGGAGATTTAGGACAGCTTATTACTTTTTGAACCATGCCTACTACATATGTATGTCACAGCGATCGACATCATTCAAAAAATAATGAGCTGTCCTGACTATGGCCGCCATAGTCTTTGACGACATATATCTTTTATGGCTTATATCCCGATCCTACATGACAATACCATAGCATGAGCCTCAGTTTTGTTGTCTGCATTAATTGTTTGCAACAAGCCTTTTTTCGTCCTATCTGTCGGAGGGTACATCGTGTAAGAAAAGCCGTCAATGAACTTTAAAACGAAACAAATTGAACGTTTGGTTCCGTAGTGGTATGTATAAGGGTCTAGTCGAATCAAAACGGGGATATCGGCGCGAATTGGATCATCCGAGCGGCCAACAGAAGGAGCTGGATTATAAATATGAAATCCACCTTCATCGTCGGAACTATCAGGGTTCAAATCTGGTTCATTATCGACTGAATAAGGATGTAATAAACAATCACAGACTATACCTGCTTAAAGGTACAGTCATTTCCCCCCTCAGTACAACCTGCTCAAAATAACACTTCCTATTTTTTATTCCATGTTTGGTGTACCTTAAAGAACTGGATGACCCCGTTCTATGTGGACTTCATGGTTGTAATTTTTAACATCCCTAAACTTGACGTGCCCGCTGCTGTCGTGTTCTTACTTGTAAAGGTCTACCTAATTGTGGTATGTAACCCGTATGAAAACAACGATCCCTTTTAAAGCGGCGATATTTCAAACCACGTTTTTTACAAGTATGAAACGAAATTTGATTTTTCACTTTCCACGCGTCTTGTATATCTTCGACATGACTTTCAAGGATGTAAACTGTATCGCTATGATTAAGGTTGGTAGGGTCGATTTGTTTACAATTAAACATTTTTTTCATTTTACCGTATTGTGTACGTATAGTTAGGTCCAGGTTATCCTTAAAGGTATCATGAATGAGTTCAAGTGCAAAAAATTCATTTCCGCCAAAAATCTAGAAATTGTGACCATTTAAAATTTCGACAATATTGAGTGAAATGCGAAATCGGTCACATTAGTGGTCTTTGCTAAAATTTGTTCACGTACTTCGTTTCAGTTCATTCGAGTTTTATAATCATCAGAAGGCTTCAAAGCAGAGGTCGGCACTCGGATTCCAACCCGAATTTTACCCGCGGGTTGGAAACGGGTTGGACAACGATTTTCAGGCTTAAAAAGTTGGGTAAAACTCGTAACTATAAAATCAATTTTGTGAAAAACAAAGACCGCATTACTTGCTAAAACACCATATATTATCATGTCAAGTTCAGTGCCAAGTTCACGTTCTGACTGAAGTTCACTGCCAATAGTTATGGTCCCTGAAACAAGGAGAAATGAATCATAAAGGACGGATATAGGTGCTCAGCGTGTTCTCAAACTTATTTAATGTATGACCTGTCCACATGAAGGGTTTCTTTTTGGTAGTTTTTTGTAAAAAACGCGACCATACCACCCTTAAGAATCCAAGAAATTGAACTAAAAAACGATACCTAATGATACGTTTAACTTCAGAACCACAAAAAGGTTCCGAATGACTGAACAAATTAGCTGGAAAATTCGAGAGAAAACAACAACTTATCAATTTACACTCGTTATCCTTTTGCCACGTAGTACTTGGTTCAAATCTGGGTTACTTCCAGTGTAAATTAGGTCAACTTCAGCCTTGCAATTTGATGACGGCTTCCTTGTATTTCCCATTGGACAATACAAACGAACATGTCCATCATATAGAGGCTGATGAGTAGGGTGGGGCTGTTGGTAGGTTGCCTTTTCGTTTTTTGAGGCCAAATTGAGGTATTTTAGCAATACTGGTAATAACTTATAACGCGGAGTTACTAGTACACATATTTAGTATTCCCCCTCTTAAGTGCTGCGTTTTTTTCGATTTTAAAAACTACTTCAAAAGTGCCGCATTTTTTGCGATTTAAAAAAAAGTCCTTGTGTCACTATTAATTTTGATTTCGGNTTAGTTTCAATTTCCGGTTTTTGATTATTTTTCAAATTAAAACTTGTTAAAAACTTTTATTTCAATTTATTTAATTCCAATGTTTTAATTTATAATTTTTTATATGATAATTTTTAAATTTGAAATTATGACTCATCCCTTTTGGTTTTTTCCCAAATTGTCCAATTCTCATTGGTCAAAAACGTTATTTTCCGTTAAGCGCCACTTTGACACTTTCACCCTTATTTGCAGTTAACCGCCACTTTTTCCGAGTAAATCGCCTACGCACTGCGCAGTTAACCGCCACTTTTGCAGTTAACCGCCAGTTGAGGACGCCGCGAAAGGTGGCGGTTAACTGCGCACCCTGTGTATTATAAGCCTTATAATATAAGGTACCTTATATAAGCGTCCTTCGGAGAAAAAGTCTTCGGGGAAAGTTCAAAAATGGGTTTTTGAAGAATACCGTTTTCGGGGAAAATTCATAGGCGCCTTTTAAAAAAACTGCTCTCAATTCGCCCATGGTGCACAATTGTGGTTTCTTCGAGAAAATATTTTTCGAGGAAAAGTTTCTCGAAAAAAATGTCATCCGAAAAGGTTTCACGAAGCACCGGGTTATTTTCCCCGAAAGATGTTTTCTCCGAAAAACGTGTTGCCTCAAAAAAGACTACCAAGTAGTCAATCAGCAATTTTTTTTAAATAACAATGAACACAAATAAATGGAAAACTTTTCAAGCTAGAAAACAAATAGGAATAATGGTTTTTGAGGACTTGAGTGCGGCACTTAAGAGCGGGAGAACTGTAGTAGATTTATAGAGGGTTGCCAAATAAGGGCCCGTGAAATAGGAATCCCTCGAATAAGTATAATGAGGCATAAAATGAAGTAATGTAGCTATACTATACACACCACCTGCGCATTTTGATCGAAAATTTCGACCTGATAATTACTCTTTTAGTTGGTGAAATCATAAATTAAACGCAAAAAGACATACGTCAAGTAATAACACTAGCATTAGTAAATGGTAAAAGAGGAAACAACCCTACTTTTGTGGTAACATTTTGTAATACTCTCCATTGGAAAACTGAAGCTCAAAGGGAGGGAATGGGCCTTTGAAGTTTGATTCGAAGAATCGACTTTTCTTGTAATACTTTGTGATAATCGGCAAAGAGCTTTCCAAAGACTCAGTTTCGTCTGAATCATTGGGAGAAATGTCACTATTTGTGACATTTGGCAAATTCGTGTTGATTTCACCACTCTTCTTCAGATTCGACAAAAGAGCGTTTTCGGAAGCAAGTAGATAAGGATGTACATTATCAGCGTTTGCATTATCACGATCCAACAAATTAAGTAGGGTATGTAAATCAAAACCAACATTGTTTTACATTGGGTGCCGAGTTATGTTTCACAAATTTTTTTTTAATCGTGAAAAATAGGGAAAATTTAAACATAATCTGAAAAAAATTCTAATTTCGATCAAAAATTTAAAATTTTTCCAAGTTAAATTTGAAGCCCTTCGGGGCCTTTTTTGGACATCTCCAGCGACCACTGCCGAGAGCTCGTTTTTGTCACACCGTGCGCCGTAGGGCTTAATGTATAAAGATATGTATTAGGGGAAAATAGTTCCTCAACAAAGTGAAACATAACGGGGTGAAAATAACAGTGCACCCATTGTATATGGTTTAATAGGCACGATTAAGAGATTTATTNAAAATTCGAGAGAAAACAACAACTTATCAATTTACACTCGTTATCCTTTTGCCACGTAGTACTTGGTTCAAATCTGGGTTACTTCCAGTGTAAATTAGGTCAACTTCAGCCTTGCAATTTGATGACGGCTTCCTTGTATTTCCCATTGGACAATACAAACGAACATGTCCATCATATAGAGGCTGATGAGTAGGGTGGGGCTTTTGGTAGGTTGCCTTTTCGAGCCACAAATGAATATTTTCATAAAATACTCCACTATAACAAGTGTTGCTCTAACGACGGCCGTCGACAAGACGTGTCTAACGCTATGGTAAATAAGGAAACAACCCTACTTTTGTGGTAACATTTTGTAATACTCTCCATTGGAAAACTGAAGCTCAAAGGGAGGGAATGGGCCTTTGAAGTTTGACTCGAAGAATCGACTTTTCTTGTAATACTTTGTGATAATCGGCAAAGAGCTTTCCAAAGACTCAGTTTCGTCTGAATCATTGGGAGAAATGTTACTATTTGTGACATTTGGCAAATTCGTGTTGATTTCACCACTCTTCTTCAGATTCGACAAAAAAGCGTTTTCGGAAGCAAGTAGATCAGGCTGTACATTATCAGCGTTTGTATTATCACGATCTAACAACTTAAGAAGGGTATGTAAATCAAAACAAACATTGTTTTACATTGAGTGCGGAGTTATGTTTCACAATTTTTTTTTTAATCGTGAAAAATAGGGAAAAATAGTAGGGCTTAAACATATAAAGATATGTATTAGGGGAAAATAGTTCCTCAAGAAAGTGAAACATAAACGGACGGGCGGGTAAAAGTGAAACATAACGGGGTGTAAAAAAAGTGCACCCATTGTATATGGTTTAATTGGCATGATAAAAGATTTATTTAATGAGAATAACAAATTCTCGGATAAATTAAAAATTATCCGGGATAATGGTAAGCTTTTAAAAATACCTAAAACCTTTTGTTCTAGATCGCGCAAACCATTTTCATCTTATTTGTCTGGTAAAGTCTATAGGCTATAGATATTTTTGTGATATTATAATAGATTAACTGGGTCATTTTAAATGTAGGTTCCTCTGATAATATACATGACTAAGTTTATATCGGTCGAAATGTAGGAAACCTTTTCTCTGAAAAATCCCCTAATTCTGTATTGAGTGTGAAAACCTAGATTCCCTAACAGAAAATTCTCCTTTTGCATTCCTGGCTTAATTTCGGGCCACTCCAATTTGATGACATCGTCGTCCATTGATAGATCCTAAATTTTAAGAGATTTTTTTTTAATCCCGGTTTTAATATTGTAATATGGGTAGATGGACAGCTGCAGGGGTAAAATTAGAAGCTTCTCATATAGCCCATACCCCTCATTCGATGACATTTTTCATGGCACTCACAAAAGTGGAGATATCTATGAAACCGATCCGCTTAGCCATACACCAAAATCATAATTTTCCCAAAAAAACGGGTTTTTCATTAAGATTTTGAGTAAAATGGCCATTTTTCACGTGCTTAGAGTGTGGAGAAAAACGCCATTTTCCCACTAAAAGAAGGACATGCCCTCGGGCAAAAACNAAATAAAAAATCTCTATTTATTTTACATTTTTGTGTTTATTTTTTGTTTATTTATTGCATTTTTTTCAATTTTTCTATGCAGGTTAGCTGAATTGAGAATTCGCCCGAACCCGAAATCGCCCAAAACCAGAAAACGCCAAAAACGCCAGAAACTCGTATCAATCTACCATTCGTGTACGGTGTAGCCTAGGGTTGCAAAAAAACGCTAAAACGGCGTTGGCGTTAGGTTGGCGTTTGGGCAATTTAATTTTTTTGCGTTTCCGTTGGGTTGGGGTACCCCAACGCCAACCCAACGCGCGTTGGGGCGTTGAGGCAATTTTAACTTTTTTCACATTTTTTCGTTAATAAAGACTGATGGTACAGGGGGTTGGTTATAAGGTCAAGGTCTAAAAAACTGTCCCAACCCAACGCCCCTACGCCCCAACGGTAATTAGCGTTGGGCTGTTTTTGCAACCCTGGTAGATACCTCATTCGATTGAATTTTTTGCGGCATCTCCACTTTTGCGAATTCTGACACGAGCATATTGATATCACCCATTAATATGCTCGTGTCAGAAAAAAAAACTTCCGAATGACAAAGGAATTTATTCCCAGCATGAAGTGTGTGTTTTATGGTTACATCGCCCACTTAGTAAAAAAAAATCACTGTTAACGCTCCTGGTGTCTTTTGTTTAGATATTATTGAGGAGCGTTAACAGTGATTTTTTTTTAACTTAGTGGGCGATTTAACGATAAAACTCACATTTCATGCTGGGAATAAATTCCTTTGTCATTCGGAAGTTTTTTTTCAGACATGTCATTTCTCAGTGACCCGTAAATAACCGATGTACAACATAAGGTCACATACCGTTTGAGTTTTTTGAAAATAGCCACAAATTCTCCATACTCTATTTTCACGCGTATGACTCATCTTAGGTGAATTTTAAGCCAATCAAAGCCCTCGAATTTTCACGCATCAAGACCACACTTCGGAGAACTGTACTAGACAGTGAAGTGTTATGAGATTGTGGGCGTTGTGGTATTCTTTTTTATCCAGAATTTGTGGCTATTTTCAAAAAACTCAAACGGTAGTTATCATTGATAGCTCATCAAGTTTTACCTCTTCAACAAATGTTTTAATATCATTGTTGGAGACTGGAAATTGGTTTATTTTTTTACGTTTCTTGCAATTTTTCGTCATAGGTGCCTTTCCATCTCCTCTTAATTTACAGGGGCCGTTTACCTCCTTCTCTGTGGTATTTTTGGACTTTTGATTGATTTCCTTTTCATTTTCCCCTGATTCGAGTACACCGTCTTTGATAAACTTCTTGAACATGGCTCTTAACTCCTGTTTATATTGTGGACCAACCGCGTAATTTGCACGAACATAATCATAAATTGCATTAATTGAAAACGTTTCTCGTGTCTTCATTGAATTTATCGCTGCTGTTATTGAGCTACGAAATTGCCATATTGTTGTAAAATCAACGTTAAAAACATGATTCTCCGTGTTATAATTGTTAACTATACAGTATAATTGCAGTTATGAATTGGTATGAGATTTAAAACTACCCACAGTCATCAATTATAAACGAAAGTGCATGGCCCGTTTTTTGTGTAAAAACGAATATAAAGCCTATGAGTATAGGCTATACTAATAGGCTTTATATTCGTTTTTACACAAAAAACTGGCCATGCACTTTCGTTTATAATTGATAACTGTGGGTAGTTTTAAATCTCATACCAATTTATAACTGCAAAAAAATTGACAATATCTGCTTCGGTTCTTTTGGGTCCTATCAAGACCAGGGGTCGGCAACAGCCAGCTGGCCTTCCCAGTTCAAGTGAACTGCCCTGGGCAGTTCGTGAACTGGGCAGCCGAGGCGAGCACAGCTCATCAAAATTTTGAACCTCGACAGCGCAGCCGAGCGCAGCTTATTAAATTTTTTGATTTCGACAGCGCAGCTCATTTCAATGTCGGAGCTCGAAAGAACAGTCAAGCACAGCTCATTTTAATATTTTCAACAGCTGGCTGTCGTGCTGGCCCATTCAAGACCACATTTTTCGCCAAAAAGGTTCTTTAATTATGTTTCGCTAAAAGTGGCCATTAAATTTAAAACTAATTTTGTCAAATTATAGAACTTGAAAAGTTAGTAAAACATGTGATGAAATAAAATCCTTAAAATGTTTGTAGTGATAAACAAATTTTTGGTGCCGCTTAATGGGTTACCCTGTGTATTATAAATGGTAGATCTAGCATGTTACTTTTGCACATTTAAAACCGTGGTCGTTATGTCACACACATTTTAGTCATATTTTAGGTTATTTCACGCTATTGTATTGGAAATTGTGCAACATAACGACGCATAGTTTGTATAACCGTTAAAATTATTGAATTCGCCTCTCTTGAAGCCAGATGTATTATTTTCGGTGAGGCGATTTGATGATCATTAACGTTATAAATTTATATCTAATGGATATACACCACCTAGCCATCTGACTTAACACCATTTGGCTTAACAGTTTGCATTTGACTTAACAGTTTTCAGTTGAATTAACACTTTTTTTGTTTTTTTTGTCCAGCATTTCCGCCTACGCACTACTCATATGGCTTAACAGTTTGCATTTGACTTAACAATTTGCACATGAATGAACAACTTTTTTCGTACAAAAAATGTGTTAAGTCACATGGCTACGTGGTGTATAAATTATACAGGATAATGATTTTTTCTGATTTTTTCGTTCATTATATTAATTTGTATCATTTTTGTATAGCATTTGCTCATTTTGTTCGTCAATTTGGAATTTAAATCCAGAGAAAAAGCCTATTTGCATTTGAGTTAACACTTTTTTTTTGTTTCAAGTTTTCCAGGGTTTTAACCTACGTACTACCCATGTGGCTTAACAGTTTGCATTTGACTTAACAATTTGCATTTGAATTAACACCTTTTTTCGGAAAAAATGTGTTAAGTCAAATGGTTAGTTGGTGTATAAATAATGGATAGAATTTCGAGCCCTCACTTTGAGCATCTCAGAATAACTAGCATTCACGGAATTTTGTCCGGCATATTTGTTCATTTTTACTGGAGCCATAATGGTACGCCACACAATACGTGTATTTTACATTTATTCTCAAGAATGAGCTGGTTTTCAACAAGTTATTATCCGGTTTTTCTCTGCGTATAAATCACTAGATCGTTACCGGTTTATCATGAAGTACTCTGAATATAGATCATATTGTGTATTTGCAAAAAAAATATTTTTATCTATAAATTCAAGGTCAGTAGCAGTTATCCAGAAACTAAACTGGCCTTAAATTACATTCGTACGAATCGGAACAGTTTGTTGTCAGTGGATATGTTTTACCTTACGAAAATGATACAGATCAAATATCAATAACATCAAAATAAACATTTTTCACGTTTCCAATCAGCGTTGACAAAAATAGGTTCAGAATCGGAACTTCCGATTGTAATTGATGATAATTGAGGTCAGTATAGTTTCTGGGTAATATTATGATAGCTTCTGAAAGTGTTTTACTACTTACTTTGTACTAACAGAGAAAAAAACGTTTTTTAATCTACAATGACACATTTCAGATTTTTGCGCACGGAAAAAAATATAATTTCCTGAAACTGCCACACACAGGGGTACACAGGGTAAACCATTAACCGGGACCGACAAAAAAATTTGAAAAACTGCCGGTTATGGCAAATAGCCGGTTAATGGGGACCCTAAAGTTTTATTATTGGCCGAAATGACCAGGAATTTGAAGTACAGATCATAGAACATGATCCCCTGCCGAAAACATTCCATCAAAGCACCGTCGAGTTGTAACCCCTAGGGGTCTATATTGACGATTTTCATTTCTGCAATTTTCGACATTACTAGAGATTTATCTTCGCAGTTTATTAATTGTCAGTTAATAATTGTATATTTGTCAATTGCAAACGATTTTCATAACTGTTTTCGAGTTTTTTTTTTGAAAATAGTTTTGAAAAATCTACAAAATGTATATTCCGGAATTTCCATACTATTTTCCGTATTCCAATACTCAAAAGCTTGAGACAGCCTAATATGCAATATGGTCCATATTCAGAATCCATCATATGATCTAGTGCCCAATATACAGAAGAAACCCGAGATTTTATTTGGCTTATCAGTATGGCTCTCGAGGAAATGCAGGGTTCAAAAAACCGAAGACTCTCCAGAAAAAGAAAAGTTTCTACGGATGCCGGACATGCTAGTTATTCTGACATGCTAAAAGTTAAGGGTCAAAATTATATTGATTACGCAGGTAAAGGTTTATTTACAACACCTTCCCTTATGAACAATTTTCAAGACAAAATTATAATAAATATATTATAACGCCACAGGGCGTAGGCGTTTTGTTGTTTGAGAGTGTGAAATAACTGCAAATGCACTTGTAACATACCGTATGATTTTATAGGCTCAGGAAACCGTATGTTACATACGGTATGTAAGATATGTAACATACGGTATGTTTTCGTAGGTTTGAAAAATCTGTCAGCAATTTATAATCTAAATGTTCATGATTTTTCGAATTTATGATTTAGTATGAATGGTTTGTAATCAACATAAAGTTACCAATTATAAAACGAAAGTGCTTTCTACGTATTTTCTGATTTATGTAAACACGACCATATAACTTATTCTGTGTTGTGGATCGGACACAAATTATATATGATATAAGCATGAATTTGGTTGAAGTTATGTTACAATAAACAACATGTTTTTATATAAATTTTTTGGATAAAATTATCACAATTTCGCAACCCAATAACAGCAGCGGTAAATTCAATGAAGACACGAGAAACATTTTCAATTAATGCAATTTATGATTATGTTCGTGCAAATTACGCGGTTGGTCCACAATATAAACAGGAGTTGAGAGCCATGTTCAAGANCCATTTTTTCGATTTTTCAATATTGATCGAGTTCTGGACCTATTATTCAAAAAAACTCTCTATTTCGTAAATTCCCTTGGTATTCAAAGCATTTTGCCGAAAAAACGAAATCAATCGCGTGAAAACTCTGAAAGCCTATAGAGTTTGAAATATGTATTTTCTTAAACTTCACACCCACGTGGTGGCGCTACGTGGATGGTTATGGTGTCGATCATTTTCTCATGCGATACTTCAAACATTTCTTAATACGCCTGCAAAAGAAATTAGTAAGATTAATGGTGAGAAATCGATTTTATAGCGTTTTCCCGTGAAGTAAAAATTGTAAACAACGCTATAGACCCGTCCTTAAGAGGAGATGGAAGGGCACCTATGACGAAAAATCGCAAGAAATATGAAAAAACAAATCATTTTCCAGATACTGTGTCCAACAATGATATTAAAACAGTTGTTGAAGAGGTAAAACCAGAAAACTCCGAGTGATAAGTGAGACAATTTTGACGAATACAAACACTGCTCCTTTTAGTCGGCCATACTGTAAATGTACTTAATACAGTGGTTTGTTATTAAATTTGCACCGTTATAAGGTTTTTTGCACATAGATCAACTCAGTTTTTTTGAGAAGCGTGCTGTTTGGAAGAAAAAAAACCTTAAAATCATGTCTTTTAAAGTTTTTTTGTGATTAAGACCTTCTTAACCTTAACATTAACCCCTTCAGGTGTGCATCTACAGGGGGGTTGGTTATAAGGTCAGCCATTCGTGCCGTTGTAAGGTCAAGTCAGTTTTTTGCGGTAAGCTCAAGTCAGTTTTTCAGGCATTACGGTCGTGTTATTTTTGTGTACCTATATTATAAAATTAAATCCGGAAAAAATATTCAACAATATTATACGGTATAATTTATACCCTTAGGGCTAAGGCCGTCATGAAGAATCAAAGCAACGAAATCTGACAAGAATCGAGCAATGGTTTTTGGACCCTTGATAATCTTATTTAATTATCTTATAATTATTTCAACAAAAAATTTTTTTTCGAAACTATCAAAATTTAGGATCTATCAATGGACGACGATGTCATCAAACTGGAGTGGCCAGAAAGTAAGCCAGGGATGTAACATGAAAATTTGCTGACGCGAAATAAGGGAATCCAGGTTTTTACACTCAATACAGAATTATGGGATATTTTTCGGAGAGAACGTTTGTCGTGAAAATTCCTACATTTCGACCGCTATAAGTTATATCATATAAACCAAGTCATTTTTATTATCCTACGCAACTTTTTCGACGCACAAAATACAGTTAAACATATCCCTTGAATTGACGAAAAATGGTCGCGTTCATGCAATTCCCTTTGGCATTTAAACATAAGAACATCAAGAAGTTAAGCCCCCCTACGTTGACACTGGGTCTTTTCAAAAGCTTACCATTATCAGGGAAATTACTATTATTATTTAAATAAATCTCCTTAAATCATATACAATTTTGATTGTGACTAGTGATTTACATACCCTACTTTAAGTTGTTGGATGTGGATAATTCCAATACAAACGCTGAGAATGTACAGTCTGATCTGCTTGATTCCGAAAACGCTATTTTGTCGAATCTAAAGAAGAACGTTGATATCAACACGAATTTGCCAAATGTCGAAAATAATGACAATTCTCCCAATGATTCAGACGAAACTGAGTCTTTGGAAAGCCCTTTACCAATTATCACAAGTTATTTACCCAAGTATGGTTCGAAGAAAAAATGCTCGGGATTCAAAGGCTCACTGCGTCCTTTTGAGCTTCAGTTTTCCAACGGAGAGTATTACACAATGGTACCACATAAGTAGGGTTGTTTCAACATACGAAATTCTTATTACGAATCATATCTTCTTAGACTTTTTATTCTAGTCAGTAGTTTTTCAAAAATGAAACAAACTACCTGGGTAAAATTCACACTTGAGTGAAATGATTTTAACGGAATACACAATACAGCTTGCATTCCGAGAAGAATACAAGCGCTAGATTGTGTTAACGAAAAAAATTCTTTAAAACGACTTAAGGGGTTATCAAATAAAAGTCGTTTCATGTTTTGAAAAATCTAACTATAAACTAATTATGAAAAACGATGTAAGAATAAGCGCCACTGACCTTTATTTGGTCAAGAAACCCTTATTTGAGGGACCCATATTTGATGGGCCCTAATTTGGTAACCCCCTATACAGTATAGGTTATACTAGTAACTTCACCTTATAAGTTATATTCGAACATTTTATGAAAATATTCATTTGTGTCTCGAAAAGGCAACCTACCAACAGCCCCATCATACTCATAAGCCACTATATGATGGACATGTTCGGTTGTATTGTCCAAAGGGAAATTCACGGCAGCTTCATCAAATTGCAAGGCTGAAGTCGACCTAATTTACACTGGAAGTGACCCAGATTTGAACCGAGTACTACGTGGTGAAAGGATTAAAGGTGTGAATTAATGAGTTGTCGTTTTTCTCTAGAACTTTCCGTAATGAATATTAATTAGTCATTTATTTGAGCTAGGATACCCCAAAAAAAGAAGTTATTTGCAATTAACAGTATTCACGCATTTTTTTTCTGTCATATTTTTCCAAAACTGTTAAGTTGTCAACGGCCCACTAGCCTGTAAAAATGAACCTTGTAAGTCATCCGCTTAACCGTTTGTAAATTTGTCTTTTGTGGTAAAATCGACCAAAAAGTGTCCAAGGGTGGTCGGAGAGCTTTCGAGACTATGTTTATTTGATTCAGGACCATCGATTTGCTCATAGTGATAAATACCTAGGTTAGAAGACAACGAGCGATGAGGCGGAAAAATTCCGCCCGATGTGTTCAGGGAACTGTCTTAAATATGTGTTCAAGGGTTAGAATTTTTTTTTTTTGAATAAAAACTTTTTTGTTGAATTTCATGGATTTTTAAGCGTAACGATACAGTTTACATCCTTAAAAGTTCAAAACTAGTAGACGATTGGAAAGTGAAAAATCAAATTTCGTTTCATACTTGTAAAAAACGTGGTGTCAAAAGTCGTCGTGATCGTTGTTTTACGGGCTACATACCACAATTAGGGACACCTTCGCAAGTAAGGACACGAAAGCAGCGGGCGTGCCTAGTTTAGGGATGTTTAAACTTACAATCATCAGCTCACATAAAATTTGTGTGGTCGTGCACGGGGCATTTAGTTACGTAGTTCATTACTTGGTTATTCCTTACCTTAATTCTTATTTACTTTTCAACTAAAGCACGTTTGAAAAAAAATACCTTTGAGAAAAATTACAGATGGGCCGCCATGCAACGGACGGTTTCCTGTTTTGAAAAAAGAGTCCCTTACTTGATTTTTTCGAAAAAAAACCCTCTCGAAAATTATCCCTTACTTGGGGTCAAAAATGTTTTTCGAAAAAAACCATCCCTTACTTGGCGACTCCGGCCTTTATTTCGCGGGCCCTTACTTGGCGTGAGGGTAATGTCAGCCTATCTGGTAAAAGTAACCCAAAAATGGAACAGAAAATTGTTACTAAAAGTGGAACTGTTATCTTAATCAAGTAGGGCGTAGGCGGAAAAACGAGTGTTGCTTCAAGCAATTAGGTGATGAAGTCTGTGATTGTTTATTATATCCCTATTCAGTCGATAATCAACCAAATTTGAACCCTGATATTTCCGACGATGAAGGTGAATTTCATATTCACAATCCGGTTCCTTCTGTTGGCCTTTCTGATGATGCAACGTGCCCCGATCTCCCCGTTCTGATTCGGCTAGAGCCCTATACATACCACTACAGAAATGCAAGCAGAAAGATTTGCAGAACCAATTCGATTTGTTTCGTTTTGAAGTTCATTGACGGTTTTTCTTACACTATGTACCCTCCCACTAATATGATGAAAAAAGGCTTATTGCAAAGAAGTAATGAAAACAACAAAACTGAGGCTCATGCTATAGTATTGTCATGCAGGATCGGGATATAAACCAGCAAATATATACCAAGATATATGGGGTCATAGACTATCGCCCAAGGCTCGGCATGATTAAAAAATAATGATCTGTCCTGAACTGGCCTGTGCGCAAAACTTTAATTGAGCTGTGCTCAGCTGGCTTGTCAAGCCGAAACATAATCATGAGCTGGCCCGTGCTGGTCTATCGAGCCCTAAAACATGAGCATGCTTTGGCCCATAATTTATACACCGGTTTGAATTTTCATACAGTACTTACTGAATGACGTTTAACATGAAGAGGTTTTGAACAAAGGGTAAGTGGTAATAATTACCAGGTAATTTTTGTCCAGTAAACCAATTGTGTTTTTTACAGAATACGGTTATCGTTATTTCGCAAAAAAAAATTTGCGTAAGGGTCGGTTTTTGATTAACATCATATAACTTACTAGTATATGATTTAAAATCAAAAATTGGCCATTAATGGCCATTACGCAAAAACTTTTTATATGATATAAACTATATCATATATCCTCATGTAGATCACAGTCTTTCGTCTCGGCCTTTCAAAGTTACCAGTGCTCAGCAAAAGTGACGGTTTCCTGTCTGCGGCAAGATCTTCTGGTAAACTTTGATGAAACCACGGACGATAACTCGCATGAAATTTTAAATCCCGAGCACTGGAAAGTCGAAACGCAAACATCGTCTCATATCTGCAAAAAAATAGAATACAAAACCAAAACTGATCCAGAAAATGATTCTGAAGTTAAACTAACAAACGTTCACAGTTCAGCTGAGCCAATTTCGACAACCGATAATTCAGTTATTTTAATTGGGTTAACTATCACTATTCCGAGACCATCAGATATATTGCAGCACAAGACTATTGGTTTTGAGTTCAAATATGATGACGGTAACTTCAAAATGTATCCATGTGCTGTACAAAAATCGAACTGGTGGAAGATGTCAGTAAATTGATTATCAAACTACGATGTAAGAAACTACGACGTAAGAAAGTCGGTGCTAAAGGGGGTGGCATCATATCGGAAAAATATTAGTTTTAATGTTTGAGCCAGGGCTCGGCATAATTCAACATAAAAACGAGCTGTGCTTAACTGTCCTCTCGAGCTCAAAATTAAAAACGAGTTGTCCTGTGCTGGCCTCTCGGGCTCAAAAATAAAAACGAGCTGTCTTGTGCTAGCCTCTCGAGCTCAAAAATTAAAACGAGCTGTCCTGTGCTGGCCTCTGGGACTCGAAAATAAAAACGAACTTTCCTGTGCTGGCTTCTCGAGCTAAAGAACCGGAAATTTACCACTCAAACCTATAATTAATGCCTATAATTAACTTTGTACCACCGGTTAGAAACTTTTTATTGCATTTGTCAAATTATTTTGCGTCGTTTCCAAAAAAAGGTCATTCATACCATGTCTGATTCAGGAGTAGGAAAAGTTATGAAAATCAATAGCAAAAAACGTCATAGTAATTACACAGTCTGTAAATATTACAGGACCTCAAGTTGCGCAGCTCCATTTTTCAGCTAAACTGGGCAGTTCAAATAAGCCGCCAGCTGCCGAGCAACTCAATTTGACAGGTAGCTACCGAGCAGCTCAATTTGACAGCTGAACTGGGCAGCTCGAATCGGCAGCCAACTGGTTAGCTGCTGAACTGGGAAGCTCAACTGGCCAGTCACCTGGGCAGCTCAAGTGGGCAGCCAGCTGCCCAAAAAACAGAAAACGAGCTGTCTTGAACTGGTCTGTTGAGCTTAAAAACTGAAATGAGCTTTGCTGAACTGGCCTGTCGAGTTGAAAAATCGAAATGAGCTGTGCTGAGCTGGCCTGTCGAGCCGAAAAACAATATTGATCTGTCCTATGCTGGCCTATCGAGGCCAATAAAAAATATGAGCTGTCCAGCTAGCTGTCGAGCTGGGAAGGCCAGCTGGGTGTTGCCGAGCCCTGGTTTGAGAAATGTTTCGATAATTTTGGATATTTAGTGTAAGAAAATTTGGGTTCGTTCATTTCATTAAAATTTGTGCATCTCGTATTGCAATTCAAAGCTAGTTGGAAAAATTGTGGGATATTTATTTTTGTTAAATATCGCGTCTTTTGCACATGATGTCACCCGCACCCCCAGGTGGTAGAATGTGCCAAGCAAAAATAGGTGTTAGTTGTATTCAGCCGCGACTACTCGAAGACTTTCATGATATTAATGATCCGATAACTTTACAAGAAATAACAAATCTGGAACACTGGAAAATCATGGAAATGGAGGAAGCTCAGCATAGCTCACACTTGTAGCAGAACGGCAAAGAGTAGT
Source organism: Oikopleura albicans (assembly GCA_004367875.1). Classification (NCBI taxonomy): domain Eukaryota; kingdom Metazoa; phylum Chordata; class Appendicularia; order Copelata; family Oikopleuridae; genus Oikopleura; species Oikopleura albicans. Next base: position 798,605 of record SCLG01000006.1, read on the forward strand.
TAAAACTTCATACTTAATTTAAAGTCTCTTTGATCATTGCCAATGATTCATTGGTCGACCAAGTATCAAAGTATTTTTATATATCACTTGTCATAAATCTGCTGAAACAAATGTTTACCATTGGTACTTTGATGTTCAATTTCTTTCTTCTGTCTTAATGAAGTTATTATACAAATAAATTAATGACGATTATGCGTAGGATGGCCATCGGGGATGTGAGTGTACAAGACATTCATGAGCGACATGTAATTTTGACTAGATTTATTTTCATTTAGTGCGATTTTAATTGAGTTTGTCCAACTAATTCCATCGACTCCACAGTGATCGATTAATATCTAGATGTTATCGTATAGTCCTTACTCTCAAAACGGACGCTTTGTGTGAAAAATTTTCAACGTTATTTTCGCGAACTAAAACCGTCCGTACTGAAAGTGACGACTGTAATCGGTTAGTAGGATCAATTTAGTATTATCATTAGTCAACATCCCAGCTGGCCATTCTGATTGTATGTGTAGCTTTTATGCTTATTACTCGTCAGCGTTTTACATGAATTTCCGCCGTCCTTTTAACCGCATTTTCTAGATGGCGATACTCAAGTTTTTGACGTGCGGAAAAAACTTGAGTTTGGCTATCTAAAAATACAAAATCAAAACCAGCGGAAGTTCATGTAAAACACTGGGTAACACACATGTATGCGAATAAAAGATAATTTTCCATTATTACATCGCGTACTTGTTGGTAATGACCTTCAAATATCGAAAAACAATAAAATCGTCACCAATTCCTCGACAGTTGGGTTAATGAAACAAAACGCCAAATAAAAAGAAACACAAAAAATTATAATTGTAAAGTAAGTCGTTGTTGGGATTGTTTAACGATTTGATTGTTATTCGACAATTGAAGGTCATTACCAACAAATACACGATGTAATAGCGGAAAATTATGTTTTAATTCCGTAAATTGGTAATCGAACGCTGAAATATAAAAAAATATGGCAAATTCTCTTATTCAAAATTATTTGATCATTTGCCAATAGTATGCGAGCTTAAACTGAAGGCATTTTTTCGCGTTCATGATTGGCTGAATAAGAGCTGGAGGATGAAGCCCGCTTCTTTCCAATTTGGAGGAAATGTACACTAGAATGTAACTAGAGATAAAACTACAACGAAAGAGGGAAAAATAATCTGTAAAATGAAAAAAAAAGGATTTATAATATATCAATTTTTAAGAGTTTGGCCTAATAATTCATGAAAAAGTGAATTTTCTGTCATATAGTCTGGAAAGTAATTTACTCAATCGAACACCTAACAATACTATTGGGACATTTCAGACTTTTAGAGACGTAGTTTTGCCTCCTGAATCCAACCATGCCAAAAAAATTTGCTGATTTGTTTTTTGGAGTTCACGAGGCCATGTAAAAAAACCTGGAGAAGACGATGGAATGTATAAATTAGCAAAAAATTTTCTTCAAATTCTAGAAAACTGCCCCCCCCCGTGGAATGCCCATTTTTTGCATTTGTTTTGCTCTCTAGCGCCAAAATTAGCAATTTTTTATAATTTTTGGCATGGTTGGATTCAGGAGACAAAACTACGTCGGACAGGCTGGTTTTTAGAAAAAAAAATTTCCGAGCCCGCGGAAAAGTCTGAAATGTCCCATTGTTTACTATAGTACTTTATCCGTTAGTTAGATTAACATAATCGTATGTAGAATTAATCTTTGAGGGTTAAACATGAAAAAACTCACCAAAGTTAATATAATTGCGAAAGCGTCCGTATTGGGATGACTTGCGGGTGTTGAATTTGTAATAAAGTTGGCATAATTTATGTTCATCTACCTACGACTATTGTTATCTTTTCGATACAGTTAACTACTTTACAGGCGACCATGACAAAAATGCATCGTCCTAAATTATTTTAAGGCCAAACTCATAAAAATAGGCGCCTAAAATAGGGGGGTACTTTATAAAAACGATGTTAATTTGAAAAACAAAACACAAATGTTCCTTTATATTTTTATCAAAAACTCTGCGAAATCAACCAATTGCGTCGTTTTTTTTATTTTATCGGGCGGCGGTCCTAAGCTGACGAAAATTTTCAGTAGGCCGACAGGCGATTGTCTACTATTAAACATTTGGTCGCCAAGTGTTGTTCAAACTTTGATTTAGCAACCAAGTGGTTGCCAAAGCACTACCGGAAAACAGAGAAAATGGAAAACGGAAAAACACGAAAAACGGAGAAAATTTTCCAAAAATGGCTTCTAAAATGCTCTCTAGCGCCAAAACGTATCTCCTTTTTTAACTTTTTTATTTCACCAACGTAATCTACGCATCATATGTGTGATTTTTAGAAAAAATTATTTTTTTTTCTGTAGAAAATTTTCTCCGTTTTGCGGTAGCGCCATTGCAATATTGTTAAGACAGGAATTGGTGACCGATTTCGTGGTCGCCAAAACTACCTAAAATACATTTTTGCGAGCCAAAATTACCACACACAGTAAAAAAATTACATTTTATAATAAAAGTTATTTGCGTCTCTGATTGACGCGTTGCGACTAATGGACGATATTTCTGATGACCCGGCTACGTCAGTTCGATTACAAAGCGAGCAAACATGGTTATGTCGAGCGACTACAATCTTTTACTGATCCAAATCAATTTTCAAATTTATCTATTGGAACGTTGGCAGAAGCGGGTTTTCAGCCCTTCGGTTAGAAATAGTGGTAAAAAACAATATCTAATATTATGCTAGATGAAGGGTCCAATCGTTTGCAATGTGAATTTTGTAAAATTATAATTTACGAACCGCGGTCGAATGACGATGTAATTCTGGACCATCTAAACACATCACCAGATTGCTTGGTTGGATTGTAAAAAGGATTTGACTTCAATTCGCGTTTACGGAGGTTAAAAAATTAATGACTGGAATTATAAACATTGGAGTAAATTACTATTATAGTAATCTTATTATCTTCTAAACCTACGTAAACGCGAATTGAAGTCAAATTCCTTTTTAGAATATTTTTGAGATTAATATTATGCTTCAGTTCAAATGGCTAGTGTGTTCTCGGGAATCAATTTGAAACTAGAAAATTACAAACCAACCAACTAAAAAGTATTCTTGTACAATCAGAAATTAATTATACGCCCTATCGTGAAGAGTTTGTAACGGTAAGATCTCCAAACTACTGTTTGTCGTCACCAGTTTGTCAGGTCAAAATAATGCGATTCAATCCATTAGAGGGCGCCAAGTGAGCAGAGTTTATAATCTTTCAAATCGATGAATATGGGTATACTTGACGTCCTCTAACTTAGAGGCTATAAGCTAGAGCATTATGGACAGAATTGCGTTATTATTGACCATAACATAGGGTGCTTGCGGTTTGATTTTGCGCGAGGACCCTCTATTAGATCTATTTTATCGGACCATTTTTTTTGCCAGATATCTGAATTGACAAGCGCGCCTATTGGCTCATGTGTTTTTAGAGGCGCCTCCTATTGGCTAGCGTCCTTAAGCCACGCAAACAAGTCCCCACGCAGCTTGTGATGTGTTTTTATAAAAGATTTTTGTTTGGTATAATAAATTAAAATAGCGCAGAAATCGATTTAACTCCTTCGACCATGAACGATTTCGTCGAATTCGACGTGGTTTTGATAACCAAGTAGTGGCAAATACAATTCCATACCTTGCGTCTTCTGGTTTTTACTTTGCCAATCAAGAAAATGTTCAATTTGTTACGCGTGATTAGTAAAACTATTTTTTTTTTTGCTTTTTTCAAAGGATTTACAATTGTCTTTGAACAAAAATAATTGCGAACTTTTGCTACTTGTATATTTTGAAGCGGATAAAGCGGTGAAGGGTACTTTCGCGACCATTTTCGGTCGCGAAAAAACTCGTTTATGAGTACTTTCGTGATCACACATTTGGTCGCGAATCGTTGTTCCAAATTTGGTTCCGCGACCATTTTCCATCTAAAAAAGTGATCGCGAAACCTTACCCAAAACGTCAAAATGGTCGCGAAACCAAATTTTGAACTACAATTCGCGACTAAACCATGTGGTTGCAAAACCACCCAAAATACAACTTCTTTTGCGACCACAAATGGTGGCGAATGTACCCCACTCCCATAAAACTGTATCAAAAAGTTATTCTGATTGATGGATGAGAATTTTTTTGTATCAATAATTTTCACTGCCGTGTTCTGATTTATCCACGCGGTGTCCCAAGTCATTGACAATCATTGCAGCATAACAATGTTGAAATATTTTATTAGTGCACATTTATGACCAAATTAAGTGTTTTTTCTGCGATGCAACACTGGACTGTTTGATATTACGCAATATATGGACTCAACGAGATATACATAAATTGCACATCCAGAAAGGACCAAGATGTACTTATCTTATTGACTTTCTCGGAGCTGTTGAATTTAAAATTTTACAAAATGAGGAGCGAATCCAGTTAATACCGCAGGGAATTGCCGATCATTTAGAACAGAATGAAGTGAATTCAGCCAATGAAAAACAATGCGTTCCCTTAACTGACGATGCCTTTATATCCGACGAACATACGGCCAGACAGGTAACGCCGAAGAAATAACTCGGCACCGTTTTAATCATAATATCGTTAAAAATGAATAATGTGTAGCATAAATTAACACGTTTATAAAGATAGGGGAATTTGTCGAACTTTTTTCGGCATATAACACCTTTTTATAAATAATAACATTCATAGGTTTCATTGAGTCCCACTTTTTTATAAACCCCTTTTTATTGTATAATTTTTGTTTTATTTCAACGACATATCAATTAAAACGGTGCCGAACAAATACACAGGGTGCGCAGTTATCTGGCGATAAGACGTTTATCGTGAGAGTTTTCGAGGACCAAGTTCGCAAGATAACTGCGCACCTTGTGTATAAACTTTAACTAATACGACCACTCGTATTTTAGGAGTTCACGAATGTACGAAATTTAACAAAGTGTGCCCAGTGCGATGTTAATAGGGCGTCTGTGCTTTTTATGCCATGTGAACATATTGTCGTATGTCCCGAATGCACTGATATTGAACTGTGCCCAATCTGTCAAACTTCTATCGATAGTAAAATTGGTGTTTTATTTGGTTAATAAAATGCTCACGCACAATATTACTTTGTTGATACTCACATAGTATATGATGGAATTTGACCCTTTGATCACGACTTTTGAAAAACAAACGCCTTTAACCCCCAACCAAAAATAGCCAGCAGTACGCTAACCAAAAATAGGGACGTTTGTCCTTGTTTTTATTTTCTCTTTCCTGATCGTTCGTAATTTGCCCGATAAGCAAATCGAGGGTTCTGAATCGAATGAGCATACTTTTGAAAGCTCTCCGACCACCCCTGGACACTTTTTGGTCGATATGACCACAAAAACACAACGGTTAACCGGGTTGTTATTTTTTTCATGAAAAGTATTGGAATATTTTTCTGGAAACCACGAAATAAACAATTAGGATAATATGGAAATAACACAAACATATACTGTATGTGGTAACTAGTTTATCAAGTCAAAGATAACCCGATTCAATCCATAAGAGGGCGCCAAGCGAAGCGCGCTTGCATCAAATTGATTCAACATACTGGCTCATATGCTTGGCGCCCTCTAACAGACTAATCGCGTTGTTTTTGAGCTAACGAACTAGTTAACCCACACTGTTTATAAAATTTTATAAAATATATAAATCACATGACATTTCAATTTATTTAAAGATCTTCTAAAATGGTGTCGTCAATGGGTCCAAAGCTTGGTATTGTGCCATATGAGGGCGGTTCAATAATTTCTCTATCTTCGGAGATTTGAGTTGACATTCTAAGTTGCACTGAAGGGTAGTCGCCCTCTGTTTCCTCATAGTCATAGTACTCAAATTCGGCGACCCTACGGCCAAGTGTTTGAGTTCCGGCACATTTCACGGAAACTGCCTGGGAAACGTCCCATCCCCATCCCTCACCAGTCCATAACATCTCCCTCCACTGCGCAACTTCTTCGGGATAGACGTTGAAACTAACAGAGGACGCTATGCCATAACCGTAACGTCCAGTGTTCAAATCGTTAACATAACCGCGCATCCACAATGGATTGAGTATGTCCCCATTGAACCAAAGAGCAAAATTCTCGCTTGACCCTTTGCCAATGTAAGTCTTCATCCCGTTCACGATTTTCCCTTCAAATCTGTATTGGCCATTTTTGTCATAAGTTGATGATATTACGAGCTACAATGAACATTTTTTACGTGGGTCGGTCCAAATTAAACACCGTTAATATCTATATAGAGCCGCCAGGTATGAGTTTATTTCGAAAACTTCGCCCTAATCCTTACTTGGCGCCCCTATTCAAAGACTCGTACGTGAATTTTATACGGATATTTCGCATTCCAGGGGGCAAATGTAGAAATTTGCACAAAACGCTCTAAACCGGGCTAAACCGAAAATCGTTCAAACACGGGTCTAGTCAAATGTCATGAGTAAAACTATGAAACGGAATTTATGTTTTTGGTAGCAAATCCCGCTAAACATGACAGGAGAGCATTTGGTGCAAACTTGCACATTTGACCCCTTACGGAATGTATGCGACTCGACACCCTTATGAGTTGAATGAACCTAATAAGACCATACCGAATTACACGGGTCCTTCTGACCCACACAAACGCTTTGATCTTCCCTTCCGTCAGTAAAAGTCCAACTGTCAGCTGCCGTTCGTTGCGGCTGTGTACATTTTTCGTCTGACGGACTGCAGCAGAATCCAGCTGCGCCACAAGTTCCGCATCGTCCGTGTTTTTCCTTGCACACTTCCAAACACGAATATCCACCAATAGCTCGCCATTCTGGAAATATTTTTGTTACATGTATAAGACTGGTTCTACGGTAGAACTTCTACGAGTTCGGATGAATATATCTAGTCCGGTGTAAAATAGGACTCGGCAGAAGCCAGGTGGGCAGTTTGATTTGTGGACTCGAGAGGCCAGCTCATTTCTGTTTTCAGTCTCAATAGGCTAGCGCAGGACAGCTCACTTTCCTTTTTTAAGCTCAAGAGGCCTGCTTAGGACAGCTCATTTTTTTCATTTTTGAGCTGGATGAACCAGTTTAGGACAGCTCACTGGTTTTGTGGATTATTACGAACCCTAGTGTCTTATTCCATACTTTTTTTTTGTGATCAATAATTACTGGTACGGATTACGGTTACGAGAGACACTCGGAGATTTGCGCAAGCTAGCTCGCGTTATGTTTATGAAATAGTAGTTAATAAAAACTGTTGTCTAAAAGAACTTCTGCTGATTTCATGGAAAAAAATTTAGACTCACCTGGAGAGAATGCCACTTTTAGGAAGGGCGCCAAAGGATACTTGAGGCCGATTGACTGTGCTGGTGTGTTATATGAATCGGAAAGATAACTCCACATTTCAACCTGGGTCGGGATCATCTTGTCCTCAAACGAGACAAAGTATGCCACCCTAACCGAAGGGGCGTTAAGATTATGTTTCTTAACAGAGTGCACAACCCATCCCGGTTTGTTATTAAATTTATTGCCATATCCGAAGGAAATCTCCGCCCAGGACAAAACCGCCGAATTGTCGACTTTGGGCTGTGATGTGAAAATATATCGATTGTTTTGTGTACCAGTGATGCGGTACTGTTTACCAAAGAACCATTTGTTGGTAACTTGCCACTCGTTTTGGTCGTAATAGTTTGATGCGCCACGAACTGAAACAAGATTCGAAATTTTATGTAAAGTATTTTTCGCTCTCGAAACCGACACCTACGCAGTACGTAACTACGCGTAGGCACGCCAGTTGTGGCCTTTTTTTTAAAGGGCGCCAGTTGAAACTTTTGAGTTCCGCAGTGAACGTTTATTAGCCAGCCTACAGAATTTGGAGAAAATTGAGCAGTTAACCGTCCAGTATTGCGCAATTTTCAGTTAACCGTCCAGTATTGCGCAATTTTCAGTTAACCGTCCAGTATTGCGCAATTTGCAGTTAACCGTCCATTTTTTAAATTTTGTTGAACGATTAACTGCGCACCCTGTGTATACAATTTCTATATTTCGAACCCTGAACTTGAATTGACAGTGAGGATGTAGAAGTATGCCCAACAAATATTAACCGTGCGGCAATATCTTTTTTCCCATATTCAATATAATACCATTTGTTAACCGCGGTTGGACTATTTGTGTCTTCATAGCTGTAAAACCGAACATTGCGGTTAAAGCCGGTACTTTCGCGAATGACCCATGCCGGTTTTTCAAGCGCGGTCAAGTCCCACTCAATATTGCCTTCATTTGCGGTGTCCACGCTTACATATTTTGCTTTTCCATCTACGCTTCCCATCGTGAAATAAACCTGATCAAAGTAGTCACTGTTGACTGACCAATCAGATTCGTAGTAGTTGTATGTTCCGCGTACAATGAGAAGTGAGTTTTCATATTCACCTGAAAAGGTATTACTGGTGTGGGTAACGAATTTGTCACCGAATTGAACTGGACTCCTCGTATATTGAGTTATGGGCCCTAACTTATGGAACTCGTGAATATACGACGTGTCCCCTTCAGCTCGGTGACGCACTCTTTACTAATACCAGTAGCTCTAGGGCCGATTAGTATGTCATGCCGATCCAATTGTGCCTTCGACGCAATTATATATGGGATACAGTTTCACACATTTATCCCGAATTTAATTTTAAAATTACTAATAGACACGTGTTGGTGCTAGAGACCGTTTTGTACCGTAAAAAAACCGTAAGAAGGGTCAAAATAATATCAAGCGGTTGAAGTTTGAGCAAGTCTCCTATTTTGTATGTTTTTCACGAAGATTATTTTTTTTTTCGTTCGGAAAATGTCTGAGAAATATGACAGAAAAACTCCATCAATTCGTGTAACACGCTCAATATCAAAGAACTCAAACTTACCCGAAACTGCAGTCGAGTCAATCTCGGCCATAAAACCATCCATTGTTTTCCAGGATTTAACCTCAAATGGACTAATTTCATCGTCAACAGAATAAAAACGAACAACTCCTGATTTTTCTTCATCAATGGGATTATTAGTCATGATTCGCCAACCCTTTCGGCCAAGATTTGGAACATCACCCCACGATATCAGCGCCTTAGTGGTCTGTTAGAATAAACCGAAACTTTATTTATTTCGAAATTTGTTGGACAGTTTACGTTTTTTTTCTCAAAATTTTGCCATGTTATATGACCATAGCCTGAAATTTAACTTTGGTTACAGTTGATCACCAAACGAGTTGACACTTTCGTTTCCGATTTTTTCGTCAAAAACTGTCAACTCGTTTGACTTTGTCAACTCGTTAGGTCACTTTTGCCCCTTTTTTGCCTATTTTTGCCGAAAAAACGCCCAAAAACTGTCAACTCGTTTGACTTTGTCAACTCGTTAGGTGTCAACTCGTTTGGTGATCAACTGTATTCTAGAAAACCAGCCTTATTATTTACATCATCGTTGGCAAAAGAAACTGTTTCGTAAACTGCGTTTTTGCCAGTTCCGCCGGTTAACTGGTAATCTTGGTCAAAGTGTCGACTGGATACTTTCCAGTTTTCGTCATAATATTTGCTTGTGCCATCAAGACGACGAATGACAGATAATCCTAAATTTGAACCATGATTAAAAGGTGGAAACAAAATTTTGCATTTACTTCGTAAAAAATATTACAGTCCTTACTCCTTTTTGGGACTCCCTTTCATTTTGGTTTTCATTTACAACATTTAAAAAAACCAAACCTTCTGAATTTTCGGCGTCATTTTTTGTACATTTGAAACCATCACCGTTGAAGCCATCAATACATTGACATGTTCGACTTCCAACAGTGTTTGAACAGATGGCCTTCAAAATAGATGTAAAAGTCCTTCTATTACATTCAGAACGGAACATAATACAGCCGTTATGTTTTACGACTGTAGTTAATTTTTTTCTTTCAACGGTTTGTCCTTAAAACCATGTTTTCATAATACGAATCGCTTTCTGATGGCACAATATCAAAAATGCAAAAAAAGAAGATTTTCAAAAGAAAATAAAACGTTCTCACTCGACTTTTTTTTCCAAAAAATTACCATCGGGGGATTTAAATCGATATCAATTAAGCGGTTCGTGAAATAGAATTTATTGTAAGCGTAACAATTGTCTCGCGCTGCCAATTTTGATTGGCGGCGTTACCATAACAACGCAAAAAAAAAACAAATAAGAATTTCTTCCTTTTTTTTGTTACGCTTACAGTAGGTTGAAAGCGACTCACGGTTGTTGACCAACGCGTTTCCCTTTACTCAAAACATTATGAATAAATTTTGTCCTTCAATATATCCCGAAAATGAAAAAAAAAGTTCGCCGATAAATTTAATTCAGATCCGTGATTATTGTGATGCAATCTCAAGTTCTGACTTAAACAACTTTTCAATCTCTGGCTTGGAATGACACCCACCATTGTTGTCGGCGCATTCGTCAATGTCCTCACAATCATCGTTGTTGTCCATTGCGAAGCCGGTATCACACGCGCAAATATAATCACCCGGTGTATTTTGACATACTTGGTTATCTTTACACACGTTTTGCTCGCACTCATCCACATCGGTACACGAAAATCCGTCACCTTTGAATCCGCGCGCACACGAGCAGATATGGCCACCGTCCGTGTTTTGACAAGTGGCCCGGGAATGGCAGTTGCCACGGTTTGTCAGACACTCATTTACATCAGTACAGTTCTAGTTGTGGTTTAAAATTTTTATGACATAAAAAATACCAAAATAGAAGAATTTTTTACGTAATCAGGATAATTCGCAAGGGAAAATAATTACAGGGGGTCTCAAATTAAGGGACAGAATTCAAATTAAGGGACACTTTAAACAAAAAGATTCAAATTAAGGGACGTTTTTTTTTCGAAAAAAGGGTCAAAACGTTCGAATTAGGGACAAAATTCAAATTAGGGGACACGAGTGGACTTCGTTCAGAAATAGAAAACCAGCCATTAATGTGAGACCCCCTGTACGTAAGCAAAAACGTTTCTTGTAAGGGTGGGTCCAGGCCTTTATAAAAATTTTAAAAGTTCGAAGCCTCAAAAGTTGAGTAACCTTGGCACAAAGTCCCAATAAAAAACGTTCAAAAGCACTGACAAATTTCTACCATTTTGCGTGTTGGCGCTAGAGAGCAATTTGAATTTTCCCGTCCCGGTTTGTATGATCTTACAAATTAAGTATTAATTTTTTAAACCATAAATCTGACCGCTGCCGCTGTATCCACTCTTACATTGGCAATTGAACCCGGTCAGGGTATTGACGCAGTCGGCATTTACGTCACAATTGTGGAGTTCTAGCTCACATTCGTTGTCGTCGACACATTCAGCACTGTTTTCTTTGCGGTGAAAGTTGTCTTTGCATTCACATTCAAAGCCACCAATGATATTGACACATTTCGATGTGGCTAGATCGCAATTGCTCAAACCCGACTCGCATTCGTTGACGTCCGCACAAGTAAGGCCGTCGCCTGTATAACCTGTTCTTCATTTAAGTTGTCCACGTTAAAACAGGTACAGTTTTTTTGTAAATTTGGAATGTTTTTTTGTTTACTACACTGTATGCACTACAGGCAGGTTCCAAATAAGGGTCCCTCAAATAAGGGCGCTATCACCAAATACGGGTCGGGTCGCTTATTAAGCTACCCCGTGTGCTCAATCGTAAACAAGCAATTTTCGATATCTTTTTTTGTTCATTAAATTTCAAGGTAATGAAGTTTGATGATTTCAGTTTTTTCCAGATATTTTCTGTTCTTGACTGTTTATCAAAAATCGCTTCTTTACGATTGAGCGCCTGTATAATAGGAACCTTTGACTGAAAAAAACAAGTCGAAGCCACCAACACTGTTCATTTGATGGACCGGACAATGTTCATTTTTTTTTACAAGTTTAAGTCGACGTGGGCGGTCGGCGTGAATAATAATGAAAATAGAAATCATACCACGGTAAAAAAGAAGCGATGAATTCATGGTACAGCACAAAAAAATGTAATCGCTATTGTAGAACGTTTTTTAAAGCATTTTCCCCGAACTTCCTGTTTGTAAACAACTTGTAAACAACTTTGTAAACAACTTTATTTATTTTTTTGTATATTTATTGCACTCTTATCACGTCATATAAACGTCAAAAGGTATCAAAAACGTTAGTAAGTGAGCGATTGTTGGTGTGGACAACCTAGCTACATGTGCATGTATGTCCACCAATCGTATTGTCGCAAATGGCTAATTCGGCACATCCTCCGTTATCGGTGGCGCATTCGTTGATGTCGTTACAGTCTAGACCGTCGCCGTCGAATCCGGCCCTACATTGGCACACAAATGAGCCCGACTCATTTACACAATCGGCAAATTCTGAGCACGGGAATTCGTTAGAACATTCGTCTTCATCCTCACACTGCACATTGGGTGTTAAAATTATTAAAAACCGTGTGTATTTTGAGGCAAAATATCTTCAAAAATTAATTGAAAATTGATTATATATGTATGCTTTAAAAATCAAATTATTATTACTTAGGAAAGGACAAATTAATTAAAGTCGAACAAATTATAGCGCTCGTGAGCCAAAATCAAATTTATCACGTGATTGGTTAAACTTGAGCCAAAAGTAGATTAACCAACTAATTTTTTTTTCGATTTTACGTCGAATGGCAAAATTACTGTTTTTTTTTTGAAATTTCGGTGGTTATGGCTAAAAAAGTGTAAAGATAACTGGGTAGGGCGTTCAGTAAGATAATTGGAAATTTCGGCTCAAAAAATGTTAAGATAACCCAACTTTGTTAAGATAAGTGGTTAGGATGTTATTTTTCCTTCCGTTAGTCTAAATATGATTTTAACCTTTTTTGATTTTAACCTCATGTGAACAACAAATTAAGTTTGACTACCCTAGTCTGTACGAGACCATATGAAGAATATCCAGTTGTCGCAATCTGCTTAAATCCAGACTTACATTGACATTGATATCCACCAATGTCGTTAACACAATTTTGGGTGGTTAAATCGCAGAGGTTCGTGCCGGTCGTACACTCATTCTCATCCTCACAAGTTAACCCGTCGCCGACGAAACCGCTTTTACATGAACAACTTCTACTGCCAATAACATTTTCGCAATCGGCGTTTTCATCGCAACCGCCGTTATCAAGTTCACATTCGTCAATGTCGTTACATGTTAGACCGTCACCTTCGAACCCTGTCTTACATGTGCAAGAAAAGCTACCAACCGAATTTTTACAATCTGTTTGTGGATAAAATTTTTAACCAAAAAAAGTACCAAATATAACTTGTCACGTACGACCTGGTGTTTTTGAAATAAATCATGATTCTCTTTTATTTTCGATTACTTCCGGTGATTTGCGATTACTTCCGGTGATTTCCGGTCACTTCCGATAATTTCCGGTCACCCGAAAAAATGAAAACCGGAAAAACGGAAATCGAAAGATGTAACCGAAATAAAAAAAACCGCCATGTCGAACTAACCCAGATTTTGTTTTTAATTTTCAAAAGGTCATTCCAGCCCTTATGGGCTGGCCCATTAGGACTGTAATTTGTATTTGATCCCAAGCCTGAATGAGTAGAACATGGTGAACGGGATTCGCATTCGTTAACATCGACACAGTCATCGCCGTCCAGAACATAGCCGACTTGACACACACATGCTTCAGCAAAACGGGTAAATCGGTCTTTACAAATGCATTGATTATCCACCAAAAGTTCATATTTGGAACAAGAAACTGAAAAAAGGGTGAAATTATTTCGATGCATGCTTATTAGACAAATTATTGAAATTTCTCGTAAAATTATGAAAAATGAATATATTATAATGATAATTTTGATTAAAATTATATTTTAGAAACATATCCTTTATCAGCTAAAAGTGGACGTTTATTGCCGTTGCCTAATTTCCTCATTTTTATGAATTTAGTAACCGTGTTAGTAAATACGGTATGCGGAAACGAACGTTCACTTTTAGCTTACAAAGGTTATATTTTAATAGGAATTTTGTTTTAAGAAATAACGAAAAGTATATTTTTTGTATGGTTCAATAGTAATTTCTATATCTATCTACATAATAAAACACAGGACGGCTTAAAAAGTTAGCTTGGTTTCGTGAAACGGTTTCCAAGCTATATGTTATATAATTACCCAATTTTTTCCAAGTGCAGCCACATTGCGGGCAGTTCAAAGCACTGTAGCCGCCAAATGAAAAGTCTTCAAATTCGATATCGGTCATTTGATACAACTCCCAAGCGGGTCCTTTCTTTCCGTCGGCTGTACACCACCCATCCGAGTAATATTGGGTACACGTTGTTCCGATACCCATTCCCGACCAATTGTCATTCCAGCTGTCGAAATTGGGATTGCACAGTTTTCCTTGAAAAAAAAAATAGTGGTTACAACGGCATATCAAAAACAGGCTATCATTACTTAAGTGAATTACGAAGTCAAATTTTCACATAAGGAAAAAAATATCGTTAGAATTCAGGAAAAATTTGTCTTCAAATTTGATATACAAGCTTATAATCTAAAGCACGTAGACGTTAAAAGCGAACTGAAAACCTACGTTAGATGCTTAATGTCTCTTTGAGGTGTCTCTCTGGTTAACTCGAGTGATGCCGTAAACAGCGCTGATGGTGACTCAGCCTGAATTTCAGACTACGGCCAATTAGGTAACGCGACATGCCGTAATGTGAAACCGAAAATGAGCTTGTGTTTTTTAACATTGCCTCCATTCATTTTCGGTTCGCTTTTGACGTCAACGCGCTTTATATGAAAAATATTCGTCATTTATTTTGATCCATTGAGTGTTTTTTCACTTTTAAGGGTTCCACGTGGCATATAATTCGTAGGGGACAAACTTGCAAAAGGCCCTTGAGTGAAGTTGAAATTTCTACAAAAAAGTTTCGTTTTGCATTTTTTATTTTTTCTCTTTAAATTTGACTAGACCCGTGTTTCAGCGATTTTCGATTAAGCTCGGTTCACGAGCAGTTTAGGTCGAGTTATGGAGTTTTGTGCCAATTTGACCATTTGTGTCCCTGGGAGTTATTAACTTTAAAAAACAAACCTGAAGTTTTTGCTGATTCAACAGTTGTGGTGGGATCACTGGTGGATTCCAGGACACATTTTCCGCCTTTCAAAGTAAATCCTTGATAACAGGCGCATGTCCTACCACCCGAGAAGTTGCGGCACATTGAATTATCGGGACAGTTTCCGTTGTTTTCGGCACATTCGTCTATATCTTCACACGTTGCACCATCGCCGGTGAAACCATCATAGCAATCACAACTGTAAGAGCCCTGTGAGTTTGTACAACTGGCGTGTTCCGAACAAGTATCAACGGATTCACATTCGTTTATGTCGACGCAAGTCCCGGCTTCATTTTTCTTGTATCCGGTGAAGCAAACGCATTCGAATGCTCCGTCTGTATTGGAACATGTGGACGTATAGGTGTTACACGGACTGCTTACTGAGCTGCATTCATCGATGTCAGTGCACGTTTTACCGTTCCCTTTGGAAGTGTTTTTCACACAAGTTCTATGAATATATGCCACTTGGGAGGAGTGAGGTACTTTTGCAACCAGTTGTGGTCGCCAAATAAGTTGCATTTTTGGTAGTTTCGCGACCATACATATGTATCATACATAATGTNTGTGGCGCCGTACGTCTATAATTACACCACCAAAAACAGTTTTTAATTTGTTTTAATTCGCGGTATTGACTGTGTAATTTCTTAGCGAAAGTTATTGCGCTTTTACGAAAATCGTAAAAAGAAATGAAACGTAATTATGATTTTTTTACATATTATTCCTTTCTGATAACGTCAAACTAGATCTTTTAGAAAAAATACCATATGTTACATTATCTATATGTTACATTATTTTTTTATTTAAAATGTTACATTTTTTCTATAATGATATAAAATAAATTGAACATTGAGCGAACATTGTGCGAATAATGTATAGTATACATTACACGAAATTCAACGAAAAAAAGTACATTATGCACCAAATGGCGGCGACCCACATATTTCGCAGAATGTAGCGAACTATATATTTCGCAGAATGTTGTATACTACATAAATATACATAATGTATGGTTTAGTCGCAAGTTGTTGTTCAGAATTTGATTTCGAGAAATTACCTTTTGGCCCAAAACTTTTGGGTTAGGTTTAGCGATCACTATTTTTAGGTGGAAAAAATGGGCGCGAAACCTTGTCTTAAATATCATTTTGCGAACATTTGGGCGCGAAACCAAATTTTGAACAACAATTCGCAACCAAATGGTGTGGTCGCGAACGTACTCATAAACGGTTTTTTTCGCGACCAAAAATGCTTGCGAAAGCACCCTTCACCCACTTGGGACACTTAGGAGTTAAACACTTATCCTGAAAAGCCATTATGACAGGTACACGTATGACCTCCAACAGTATTAAGACAGATAGCGTGAGGATCACAGGACTCCGACTGAGCGCATTCATCAATGTCTTCACAGTTTAAGCCGTCGCCGACGAAACCTGCTTTGCAAATACAGTGGTAATCGCCACCCTGGTCACTACAAATGGCGTCGCTATGACAGCTGTGGCTACCCCGGGCACACTCATCAAAATGCTGACAGTGGCCATTTTCGTTTTTCGAGAATCCTAAAATTAGGGTGTTCGCATCAAAAATATAATCGAAATGCGTCGGTTATTGAAATGCTATCCCCTGCGGCGTTATTTTATTCATTTTTTTTCTTTGAGATTTTTGCTAAAATAACGGCGAAAAAATTACAATTTATTCGAAGCAGACACCCTACCTTCGAGACAAAGACAATTGTAACTTCCTGAAGTATTAATGCAAATAGCATTGTCATCACAGTTACCCGTGCCGTCCCTACATTCGTCTATATCTCGGCATGAGCTTTGGTACAGTCCGTCATCCACAAAACCAGCCTTACATTGGCAAATAAATCCACCGTCCGTATTTTGACAGTTTGCGTTTTCACCGCATTCCCCATTATTCACATCGCATTCGTTTTGATCACGGCATTCTTCCAAGTCGCCGTTTGACGCCCGTATAGCGCTATAACCAGATTTACAGTTACATCTGTGTTAGGGTGCCAATAAAAAACTCCACTAGACCGCTACATGTCATAAAAGTTGTACTAAAATTACAGTAAGAGGTATAATAACGAATTTCTCGCTTTTTCTAGTTAAAATAAAAAAACTTGAGAAAGCGAGAAGCTCGTTATTTCCCCCTTACTGTAGCAGATTTAAATTGATTTTGGCGAATACACAAAAAGACGAAACCTGATAAAGCCGAAAACTGAAAAGGGCGAATCCTAAAAAAGTTCATTTTAGGTCAACATATTATGTAAATTTAAGTTACATGACTTAAAAGTTATTTTTGGCCATTTTTTTGGAAAATGTTGAAAAATGTGCACAAATAAATTTTGTTGACCAAAAATGAAAGTCTTCATCATTTCGCCATATCCTGGTTTTTCTCCTGTCAGGTTTTGACGAAACTGTTTCGCCTTTTTCTGTCTCCCCAAAATCAGGGTGTGCCGTAAATTTAGGTTTTGTTTTATATGTCACCCTAGGCTATATCCGCCAACTTCATTGACACAATCACTGCCCTGAATACAACGATGAAGGCCGACTTCGCACTCATCAATATCGCGACATTTCAAATCATGATGCGTGTTATCTTCAAACCCGATATTACATGTACAGTTGTATCCCCCAATTCGATTTTCGCAGTATGTACTAATGTGATGGCAGTTGTGAGTCTCCGTTTCGCATTCGTCAATATCACTACAGCCCTCACTTGTTTCGGTGAAGCCGTCTTGACACACACACAATTTGCCGGACAATGTACTTTTACAAATGGAATTTTGCGGACAATCGCCATTATTGGACCCGCAAACATCGTCGGTATAACAATAATGGCCATCGCCGATCAAACCGTCCTTACAAACACACTCATACCCACCAACTTTGTTGATACAGTCGGCATCTTCGGAACACGAATGCATTTCTGCCCCAAGAATTGACATTTTGTGCGTTTTTTTACAAAAAGTTTCAACATTTTACAACTTTTTATAGCGAATGGTCTTTTAACTGTCATGATCCGTTTGGGACACATCTGTCCCAACGCACGTTTTCTCGAATTAACTCGCGAACGGTTAATGATATAACCAAACGGCAAACGGATTATAAATCTACCAACGAAATTACGTTTTTTTTATACTTTTTTATTTTTTTTTCTTTAACCCCCAGGACTCATAATGGACTAAATGTACCTAAGATTATCGAGATAATTTGTGTTAATGTTAATAGAAGATTTTGTTGTGAAAACCATATTATAATAACTATAAACTGGGTACAAAGCCTATAATATATTTGCAAATTAATTTTTTAACATTATAGCATGTCATTT
>SCLG01000006.1:817135-855467 GCA_004367875.1 Oikopleura albicans
TTTTTTTTCTTTAACCCCCAGGACTCATAATGGACTAAATGTACCTAAGATTATCGAGATAATTTGTGTTAATGTTAATAGAAGATTTTGTTGTGAAAACCATATTATAATAACTATAAACTGGGTACAAAGCCTATAATATATTTGCAAATTAATTTGTTAACATTATAGCATGTCATTTTACACCCAGCCTGCTGTTATCTTAACAAATACTTAATTAAAAATTGATAAAGTAAACTTGTGTAATAAACTGAGATTAATTATGGAAATAGTGTGGAAATGTTGGTTGAAATAAAATTTTATATTGTGAAGATTTAATTATATCAGATTTTATATGTATGTGCTAATAACGTAACAAATTTGCAAAAAAATTTATTTATTTAGTTATTTTTGAACAAAATATAAAGAAATAAATTTAATAAAATACAATATCTTGTATCGTTAGCTCATGTGTTAAAAACTTAGAAAAAAAGGAACATTTTAGCTATACAGTCCTTAACCATTTATCGGACGTTTTCGGTTCTCGAAAATATCGTCCGATAAATGAACATCGTCACAAAAAAGGTAACTTTTTATTAGAATGACCTCATTTTGGCCAAAAAAGCGTCCCATAAATGAGCGTCCGATAAATGGTTAAGGACTGTATTATATCAATAAAGTGTACATATAAATTTTTAAGGCGACAGTCAGAAGTTTCATAATCCGTTGAAAATTCTGAAATTGATTTACTAGTTTTAGTGCAATGATGAAATGAAGTTCGGGACAGATGTGTCCCAAACGGACCCCACCGCTTACTCGTTTTGAGTGGATCATGACAGTTAATAGCGAATTGGTCAAAAATTAAGTCGCCGATTCCGACCATACCCACCGGTGCTTATATTTTTGACGAGAGTTATTTTTTGGTATATAGTTGTTCATTTGGTCAAAACAGAAATTTCGCAAACCATTTGGATGGCGATGTCTGGCCAAAGACTCCTATAGGCTATAGGCTGTATAGTGTTGGAACAGTACAAATTGCTCTCTAGCGCCAACATGTGAAATGATGGAAAAGTCGTTTTTTCTGGACTTTTTGAGTCATGGTTACCCCATACGTATACAGTCCCGGACCCCTTATGGGCCGCCCCTTTATGGGCCGGGGACCCCTAACGGGCCGCGATTTTTTCGATTTGAATAGGGCCCCTTATGGGCCGCAAATTTTCAGTTTATATTTCTCTTCATATTATAGTTCTTTTGTCGGGTGGTCACCATTTGGAATGACAACATTTGGAATAAAAAAACCCATTTGGAATACGGGGTGTCTATTAAAAAATATTTCCCTTTTGGAATGAAACTAAAAATGAAATCAAAAACGTGGCTAATAGATTTGTTGACTATTTTATTACGAATCTAAACTAAAATCCAAAAAAGGCCCCTTTAGAGGCACCAAAGAAAACAGGTTGTTCGTTTGGAATATAGTTCGTTTTAGAATATAATGCGTTAACTAAAACCGGAAAAATGGCGCAAATTCACTATTAAGTTCCAGGAATTTTGTTAAGTTCCGGGCATTTTGTTAAATTTAGGGGCGTTAAGTTCCGTAGACAGGCGGTGGATGAAAAATGGGAAGAAAAGGCCCTTTCAGAGCTCCCAAAAACAGGTTTTTAGAGGCTAGTTATTTTTTGTCGGTTGTATTAGTGCTAAAAAAATGAGCAAAAAAAAATTATTACGAAAGGAATTGAAATATTTTTGCCGTGGACACCCATTATTCCAAATGTTTTTTTTATTCCAAATGACCCGATATTCCAAATAGTGTCATTCCAAATGATGACCAGTGACCACTGACCACCCTCTTTTGTCGGGTGTAATTTTGCTTGAAAACGCGTTAGACAAGTAATGTATATCATTATTGTTTTGGTGAACTGTAATAGTATCGTTTACGACCAGCTCGTCTCGTCGCCTTTGTTAATCACAATAGCCCACTGCTAGAATATTCTTTTCCTTGTTTATACAGCGGAAAATTTCCAATCATAACCTGAGATTTCTGAAACGCAACAATTCAAGTTCAGAAACGTTCAAAACGTAAAGGGAAGTTTATTTAGCTCAAAAAGTGATATCATAGTGTACACTATGACTCACACACAAAGAATCATTGCAATTCATTGATAAATAACGTACAATTTAAAACAGCTCGAAGGAACGTTGAGGAATTGAAGAAAAAAAAGTTGAAGAAAAAGTTGAAAAAAAAAGTGAAGAAAGTTGCTTACTTTAAAGGGACCTATTTTAGAATTGTGCCACGGACGAGAAATACATGTATAACACGCGCAATTAACTTCTCGTTAAAAATATATTTTGAAATATAAATCTACCAAAAAACATACATAAAATTAAATACCACGCATATGGATCATATGTATAAGATCACTTATCTAAGATCATAACTTATGATTCATAAGTAATACGAAAAAACGTAGTCATAAGAAATGCACTGTTTCGAGTTGTACTTTTAACAATTTGCCTCATCTATCTATTTTATTATAAGTTATTGAAAACTTTATTCCAAGAGATAATAAACTAGTAATCTTTAATTTTATTTATTTATCTAAATTGACAAAAAAAAAAATAATTGTATAGTCTTTTGTGACCGAGAAAAAAACTGAAATCTAATTAATCTTATTATTATTAATTATTAAAGTCGATATTATGACGTTTTTAGACTATTCGCGTCAATTTAGACTTTACGCGAAAAGATCTCAATATGGTCTTGTGAGAGGGAACTTTACAAAGGATTCTTTGGCTGGGGTGTGTGAGTCATGAGCTCATACTATGAGTGTTTGACAGAAAAAGAGTATCGGCGATACTGTATCGCTATTGTGTGACTCATGGGTGAATTTGATTCCATCCTATTATTATGTCAAATTTTGTGGGCCCAGAATAAAAATAATCAAATCATTATTTCACTGAGCCGTTGTGTCCTCGATAATTTCATACTCATGGCCTCACACTCGTGACCCCACACTCGAAGCCAACCTCCATGAGTAATTGCGATATTTGAATTGTATCAAATTAAATGAATCATCAAACTAGGTGATTTACAGAGCGAAAAAAAAGTCTATCTTGAAAAAAGCGCGTGACCCAATCGACTTTACCAATAATACGTCGCTGACGGATTACACCTTGAATTCTATTTTAATTATTTAAGTCAGGTATTTCTCGTGAGATATTTTAGGTGTTTCACATAGGGTAATATTTAATATTTCATACATTAATATTTCCCTTAAAAACCAAATGAAATAGTTTCAATTTGTGGCAAAGATTAAAATAGTCGTAGAATAAATATGGGAATTCGGGAAAAAATTGGGAAAACGACAATTTTCTGCATCGTTATTGTGCTTTTGGATGCGTTAGCCATCGGTTTAGGCATGTGGGCCTATAATATCAGAGATCAAATGGATAACAACCAATACAATTGGGGTGCGGCCGATTCATTTATCATTGTAGCTATATGGTAAGTTTTTGAGGCATTTTTACAAATACAATAATATTTCACAAATAAATTTTTGAGAACCACAATTTGTGCAATTTACGGTTCAACCATTGCGGGCTGTCTAAAATAGCGGAAAATGGCGAATTAGTCGTAACCGCTGGGGCACCCTAACTGGCGTTAACAAGGCACCCTGTTTTACATCATTGTAATTTTATGAAATTCAAGTTTAGAGTTGTACAAGAAAAGCAAAACTATAGATTATTTATTTGAATTTGTATAATACAATTTGCATTAGTGCAAACCGGTCGAAAATGCCTTATTTTGGACGAAAAAGGTTTGAGTGCCAAAAAAATGGCCCATTTGGAGGCCTTAAATCAAATTTATCACGTGACAGGGTGAACTTGAGCGAAACTGGATTAGCTCACGGCAATCAACTTTTAATTTTACGTCGAGTTGCCAAATTTTTTTTTTCTCTCAACGGAAGAATGAGGACACATTTATTTTTTCGGAGCTTTTTTCTATTCATAGCAAAACACACCCTACAAATTGTAGGCTACAATGTGTATTTTTTAATTTTTTTTTCAGCCAGATACCATGGTTCCCTTGGAAGAATGACGCAAATTGTTCTCAACGGCACAAATGGTCCATCATGAATATTTGGTTTCATACACTTTTTGTTATGGGGTACCTCTGCGGTACAGGCTATGCTGTAGCTCCATTTAATTTGTCAGGTAAGTCAACGAATTCGATAAAAGAATTCACCGTAGTTCTCTATCATAGTACGGAAACTTTATCGATCAAAATTAACAACGGAAATTATTAAAATCAATTATATACAATAACAAATGTGCTTTTATGCTTTTTTAACCTTGTTTTTTCAGCAAGAGTTTAATTTCTAGAATTTTAACTTTAAAAAAATAACTTCACAAAAAACTGGCTAAGACTTTGTTCAGTTGAAAATTAATTATTTCCACGCTTTTTCGAAAATTAAATTGTCAAATTCAGAATTTCAATTCAATTTTCAGTTTCAAATTACAAATTTCAATTTATAATTACAAATTTTTGATCATTTTCTAGAATACCTCCAAAGAAAATTTCTAGATTTTTTTTAATTACGATGAAAATTAATTTTCCACAAAATTGGGCGCAAAGTATTTTCTTAAACAGTAATTTGTGATCAATTTTGTCGTCGCCACAACTCCCCAAAAGCAATACTATACTCTTCCTTATAGATTATAAGTTATATTATAAGGCTTATACTGTATAAAAATAACGGCGCGAATAACTTCCTATTGTACAGTATGTCGACGCCCAGACTGTAAGGGTAACGTCAGAATAGCGTTATAAATCATAGGCAAATTGCTCACAGCCTCACAGTCGGAGAGTCCCCATACGGTACTATATGCGATTTGTAATTTTTACTTGTCCTAAAGATTCCGTACCTCAAATGTGCGTCGGTTTCTAAATTTCATTTAGCAATGCCCTATCAATTGTTCGTATCTTCGATGACTTTTGCTGCAATTAGTATCGTGGTTTGTACTGTTTTAATGGGATTTGTGCTGGCTTCGACAAATTCATCCAAAACAAATGAAAATCAAGTCGAATGACACTCATCAAGTTAACTTGTAGTACTCAAGTTTAATTTCAGCATTAAATTTCAAAAAAAAGTACTTCGTTCCCTTTTGTCTGTCATAGTTAAAAGTTTAATCGCCATTTTTAATTCGCCACCAATAAAGTACATTTTATCAGGCAATTGATTTTGATTTGTTTATCGCATAGCCGGCTGGCTACGATAAATTGTATATTATTTTACAATCTATACTACACCACCTAACACGTTATGTTAACAAAGTTACATTATGTTAACACTTTTTTGGATTTTATGAACCCCGTTTTCGGCCGTTGGCTCCGTTATCTTGCAGATTTTTTTCGGCTAATTTTCCAGGAATCCTTATCTTTATGTGTTAAGCCCTGCGCTGTTATCTTGCAGATGTCCCCGTTCGCTCCGTTATCTTGCGGATTTTTTTCAGGCGATAGTTGCAAGATAACAGCGCAGGGGGTGTATATTACATTATGTTACCAACAAAAAAAAATTCACCAACTTTTCGCCTACGCCCTACCACATTATGTTAACAAAGTTACATTATGGTAACAGTTTTCGACGTTTAATGGTGTTAACATAACGTGTTAGGTGGTGTATATTATACACAGGGTGCGCAGTTATCTTGCGAAAATTGCCGCTCGTACGCTTATCTTGCGACTTTCAAGAAAACTTTTTTTCAGGATTTCCGCCCACACACTGAGCAGTTATCTTGCGAAAAATATTTTGAAAAACATTTAAGTTACTATTTTCATGCGCATAAATCACTGAAAAAAATTTAGTTCAGTAAATACACTTTAGTTTACTTATTCACTGACAGGTTACCAAATTATTGGTGTCTTTATCGGTTAAGAGTGGTAACCACCTTAGGAATAACATATTCTAAATTTTCGTTTTAAGGCACACTAATATCAAGTAATATGCGTATAAAAGCNATTTTAACTTTAACGGGTATCAGTATATCCTGATATTGGGAATAGTTATGATGGTATTTCGCTTGTTAAACTACTTTTGTTGAGTCATTTTTATTCCAATGCACTTTATTTATCATCTTATATGTCTAAAGAGTTAACATACAAAGTTTGATTTAACAAATCGACGGTTTCGAAATTTAAAACGACGAATATTGCAATATTTCCCAAAAAATACGAGAAAAATAGATTTCAAAAAAACAGAATGCACCAGATAAACAATTTCATGATTTCAAAATTTTTCAAATATGAGGAGCGGACGAATAGTAATAGCGGGGATGAAATTTCGAAGCATGGTTATGCCACAATGTGGCAGCCACAATGTGTCAGCCACATTGACGTTCTGTGATTGAATTTGTGTGGACTTGTCCGATTTTTTCGACTTTTTTCACCGAAAAATCGATTTTTTTAATATAAATTTTAAGTTTTGAAGAATGAGATTTCATTTACCGTATGCCCACTATAGGCCCACTATAGGCGGTCATTATTATTTTTGTGAAAATAGTTGATTTTACGTATCTGGTGCATTCTGTCGTTTTTAGTAACTAAAATTTGGCCTACTTGAGAACGCTGTGGGGGGCATAGACGGCGATGAGTTAGGTTGAAACACACAGAATTTTGTTTCTAGGGCATATCTAGATACGCACACAAAGTTTGAAACTGATTGGTACCGTAATTCAAGAGAAAAGGGCAAAATTGCAAGTCCGTCCTAAATGAGAAAATTAGGGTGGTTACCACTCTTAAAGCTATTTTCTTTTTCTTTTTTATTCCAAATGGTCCGCACTTTTGACACGATTTTAGACGTTTTCGTCAGAATTCAAAAATTTGTACGCGTCACTCTTAATCCGGTCACTTTGCCCGCATGTGCGTTCATCCGGCCACTTTTTCCACAAAAAAATCGGCTAACTATGGGTGAACTCAGAGATGCAAAAATTCTGTTCTAAATTTCAGAACAGAACAGAACTGAACGCTTGTTCTATTTTGCCCAAAACGCATTTTTGAACGTTTTTTCGAATAGAACAAAAAACGTTATAAATGGCCGTTCTGTTCTGTTTAGTGATGAAAAAATTGCTCAGAACAGTGTTCTTGCGTATTTTTGTTCTATTGGCGTTCTGTTATCAAGTTTTTAAGTTCTGCAAAAAACAGAACTTTTGCATTTCCGGTTTAATTCCATCATAGAATCTAAATATTTATTTTTTAACCTGAGTTGTTTGATTTTTTTTCGCCAAGATCTAATATACAAAACCTGTACATAATGTACACCACTTGCGCAGTTATGTTGCCGAAGTATTTTCAAAAAACGGCAACATAACTGCGCAGGGCTTAGACAAGTTAAAGTTTCAACATTTTTTTTTTCAAAAAGAAATCTAGAAATTCCAAAAATTGCTATTTTTCTTTACACTTTATTTAGCTGGACCCACGGCTTCGCATGTTGGTACAAGTGGTGTTGAAGTGGTTGCGATTAAAAAAGACTAAACAGTCGTCCATAACTGATTTTTTAAACAATTAAATCTGCAATGTCTAAAAACGCGTTTTCAAGCAAAAACAAGTAACATTAGAGAAAATGTGTTTTTTGTAAAAAATGGTCCTTTCATATGGGGCAGGGATCCTTGAGGGGCCAGGGACCCCTTATGGGCCGGGGACCCCTTATGGGCCGCGTTTTTGGAGCCCTCATGGCGGCCCATAAGGGGTCCGGGACTGTATATGAAGTTCCATCAATTTCTGAGATATATTTTGAGATTTCAATTTCCCGGAAATTCCGGGCTAGAGTCATTCCTAATGACCTTCTTAAATTCACTAATATTTTTAAAATTTTATTTTGGCAAATTAGGTAAACTAGAAACTGTAAGTGGCTTCGAATAAGGATACCGAAAATTGAAAAGATCGGTGTTTTAAAACAGCACCGGTCGGTAAATACATTTCCATACAATTTGTATTTGCATTATTTGTCATTCTAGTCCTAAGGCACATTCATTAATGTCACCACAAATGTCATCATCTGCCGTTTGTTCGGGCCTCGGGTAGAAATCGTCAAATGGACCAATCTTTTCGTCTAGCCCGTCGGGTACATCATATGAACATTTGATACCACTGATGGCTGCCGTATTTCGTTTTCGCGTGCGCGCCGGTATTACGCGCGTTTTGAGCCAGCAATTGTTTTTTGTGGTTCTTGCGCGCGGATTGAAGGTGAAGGCAAGACATAGAGGCTCACCGATGCAAAGGTCACTGCATTCTTGGATGTCTTTCATGTGATATCGCTAACCTTAGGGTTTCCAAACTTAAAAAAAACAATCTAAGAATAATTAAAGCCAAAACAGAAGTTTACTAATCGTTCCAACAGTCAAATAACTAGGTGCGTCGTTATGTTACAAAACCAAATCAAAAAAAAGTGTAACATAACGGCTCAGTGCGTAGGCGATTTCGCTTGAAAATGCCAAAAAATTAAAAATTGTAACATAACGGGACGATCAGGGAAAATATTGCGCAATACGTGTTTTTTGTACAAATTGTAACATAACGGAAAATAGTGATTACGTACCTCAAAAACGCAAGAGAAATTTGTTGCTAAAAAATTGTAACATAACGGGACAACGGGAAAAATTGTAACATGACGGGGTGAAACATAACGGCGCACCTGGTGTATTAGAAAATATTGAACAAATATTTCTCGGTTATAGAAGGCGACCGTATACATAGGTCAGAGTCTATGACTCAGCAAAAATCTAAATCTTATTAAGATTAAAGTATAAAAAAAAATGAAAAAATGTAAAAATTATTTTAATATATTTTGGAGCAAAATCCACGCGGTGTCCCATTCCATTGCAAGACATAAAAACCATATGATACCCATCTATATTTTTAGTTTATTTCCCAAATTTGGAACACATTATGTTAAGTCTGACGCATATTGACAAGTAGAACAAAAATAAATTTTACTTTAGCAACCCTAGCTGTCCCTTGATATTCCAACCGCCAAATTCAACATGATTCCAGATTTTTAAACTTTTTGTGTTCGTGAGTGAACAGAGCTCAGCACGAGAACGCCCGTAGCCACTTTGACAAACACATTCATAACCACCCACTGTATTTTCGCAGGCGGTAATTAGGCTGTCTAAACTCATTTTCAAATTTCAAGAAAAACTCACATATTTCAAGGATGAATACTGTTTTTGTAAGCCCAGCCTTATTATACTCAAACTAACCAGTTATCGTAACAACTGTTTCGCTCAAAAAGTGTTAAGATAATGGCATTTTGTTGAAGATAATTGAGAAGGGCGCCGAACTTTCTATCGTGAAAATAGAATTTTGTTTGGCGACCAGACTAAATTAGATTATCCCGACTTGACTTTTCTGTCAGAATTTTCTGATTCTGATTAGTGTATAAAAACTGTATAAAAAACAATAAAAAAAACAAAAATTAATTTTATATTCTTAGTCTTTACGCATCTTAAAATCATTAAATAGAGCCACCCGCGCTCATCTAATAAAATCTTTTTTTTTTCAAAAAATCGATTTTCGCATAATTTCACTCCTTTTTTTGTTCGCATTACGAGAAAAATAATATAAATTGTTCAAAGTAAGTTTAATCAGAAAAAATAAAGGGAAAACCTGAAATCGACCTTAAAATTAAAAATTAAAAAAAAATAATTTGTAGATATTTATAATCCTTCAACCACGACGAGTATGGGAAAAATAATCAAAAGTCTTAGAAATAAGTTTATCGTAAATTATAGTATGAAAAGGCGCGCGCACATAGTCGCTCTCTTTTTTTTCTTAAAGCGGGCGCGAAAAAAGTTGTCCGTTCGAAGTAGCCCCCCAAAAAGTGTTAAGATTATCCATTTTTGTAAAGATAACTGGTGTTGAGATATCTGGTTAGGGGTTTGAAAATGAGTTTAGACAGCCTGGCAGTAATTGACATATCACAAGTACTCATTCCTAGGGCACATTCATCTATATCGACGCAGTCCCCATTCCTCATGATATATCCGGTCTTACAAACGCATTCAAAAGAGCCTACAATATTCTGACATTCCGAAAGGTCCCCACAAGCAAATGAGATAATCCGTTCGTAATTAGGGTCTGTGCACTCGTCAATATCTACACAAACCATCTGACCAGATTTGTCTGAATCCTGGTATCCCGTCACACATTGACACGA
The DNA here is from genome assembly GCA_004367875.1 of Oikopleura albicans. Classification (NCBI taxonomy): domain Eukaryota; kingdom Metazoa; phylum Chordata; class Appendicularia; order Copelata; family Oikopleuridae; genus Oikopleura; species Oikopleura albicans. The sequence goes on from SCLG01000006.1 coordinate 827,326, forward strand.
ATTATCCTTGAAACAGGGTTAGGTAAAGTCGCATTGTGCAATAACTTTAACTCTCAGGGGAAAACTGTGCAAAAAGGCCGTTAAGTAAAATAATTTGCCCTTATNCTATTTCAGCAGTCTCAGTAGCGCCCAAAAACTCCTCTTTTTCTTTTTCGTTTTTTTTTCTCAACAGCCTGAGCGAGGAGCGGAGTAGTAAAATTGGAATCATGCCATTAACTCCCAGGGGTCCAATTTTTTTTTCGCTTACCATAATCACAAGGGCCTTTAGTCGGTGTAGGGTACTTTCGCGACGATTTTTGGTCGCGAAAAAACCCAATTATGACTAATTTCGCGACCACACCATTTGGCCGCGAATTGTTGTACAACATATGGTTTCAAACGAGGTTTTGCGACCATTTTTTTCTTCTTAAAAACAGTGGTCGCGAAACCTCACCCATAAAACCATGTGGTCGCGAAACCATATTTTGAAGAAAAATTCGCGACCAAATGGTGTGGTCGCGGAAGTACTCATAAACGGGTTTTTCGCAACCAAAAATGGTCGCGAAAGTACCCCACTCCCTTTAGTCAATATTTGGACTAATAGACCCTTACGAATTATATGTCACTTGGGAACATTGGGAGTAAAGATAACCTAATCCCCGTGAAATAACTGGTAGTAAGATAACCCACCAGGTGGTGTATAATTGCCTTTCATATATAATGCTAACTGTGAACAGATACCGTGGTATACTGAACCCCACCTTGAATTTCTCGTGTCTACCACAAACTTCTTCTGAAATAATGGCCAATGAGAAATCCGTAACTTGCACATGATCTTCCGGTGCACTGTTAAGAGAACTGGGTAAGGCGTACCACGTCTTAACTGTCATGGGCGAGCTAGTCTTTTCGGGGGAGAAAAAATAAACAAAGTCTGAATCCCTTTTTGTGATGACCCATCCGCCCTGACGTGATCGTTCGCGAATGTCTAGGGTATCCATCCAGTATATCTGAATTGCATTTTCGACAGAATCGTCGAAATACGAATAGGACTCGAAAATTGCATTGTGTTCATTGTGACCGACCAGGCGATATCTTTGGTCGAAAATTCCGAGACCAGGCAAATTCCATCCCGGTTCCACAAAGTTTCCGAATCCAATCAGCTCAAACTTGTAATCTAAAATACCAAATCACTACAATTTACAGTCTAAAAAGGGAGTGGCGTACCACAATTTTGGGTTATTTCGCGACCACATGGTTTGGTCGCGAATTGTTGTTAAAAATTTGGTTTCACGACCAAATGGTCGCGAAATGACATTTTGGGTGAGGTTTTGCGATCACTATTTTAAGGTGGAAAAATGGTCGCGAAACCAAATTTTGAACAACTATTCGCGACCAAATGTGTTGTCGCGAAAGTACTCATAAATGGGTTTCTTTACCGACTAAAAATGGTCGCAAAAGTACCCTACACCCTAAAAAACGATAGTTCTTGAAGTCGCCACATTTTGGGTTTCCATTTTTAACGGGTGAGCAAATAAAGTAGGAAAAAATCAGAATTACCTCCGACACAGCCACACTGGGGGCAGTTCAGTCCAGTAAAACCGTGATTTTCAAAATCCTGCCATGATTGACCGCTGACTGATGCTTGATTCCAGGCGTCTCCTTTAGTACCGTCCGAGCGACACCAGTCATCTTCAAAATACCCACTACAGGTCGTGCCGTCTCCGTCCTGTTCCCAATTGTCATGCCAAGTGGCGGATTGTGGATTACACACGTTACAGTGTACAGGACATGAACGTTTTACCAGTTGCCCGCCGCTATCAACAAAACACCAAAATTCGTTATCGTTTGCGAGCAGATCAGTACACAAATTTTCTTTCAGGTCAACACCGGCAAATTCACTAATTGAAGACCATAATAGGGTAAACGCAAACTACGAGTTTGAGAAAGTACACCACCTAACCAATTATCTTAACAACTGTTTTGCTGACAAAGTGTGTATTTTCTGAAAATAATTGGTTAGGGCATTTGTTAAATAATTGGAAATCGCCATAAGTTTTGGTCGAAAAAGTGTTAAAATTTTCTATGACTTTCTCGAAATTCCCCATAAATTTTTTTCGACCATGAAATAGGACTGAAAGCGTAGGCGGAGACCCCGAAATTATGTTTAAGATAAAATTGGAATATTAGAGTAGTAGGGATAGACAAATGTTAACTACCAGGGGTCCATCAGTCTAAATTTGGACAAAACGCCCTAAAATGAACCGAAAATGAACGTAAACCGGACTTAATCGAAAATTGTTGTCACAGGTCTAGTTAAATTTTATGAGAAAAAAATAAACGTAAAACTAACTGAAATATTTATTTTTACATGGTAACAAAGGCGTTTAGTCCAACTTTGGACTAATGGAACGCATGGGAGTTAAATGGCGTGGCACATTAGACCGCACCCTGTGTATACATAATATAAAATATAAGCAATACTGTGAAATATAAAACAAATTTAACAAGCGTTCACCCTAGACCATAAGACGCATTTGTCAAAAGTCGCACTTCTGTCACAATTATTTTGGGCATCATTTACAATGCGACATGTTTGTCCGTCGCCAGCCGCGTTTTCTTTGCACGTGCACTCTCGACTGCCCGCCGTATTTTTGCACTCAGCTAATACATGACATCCGCCATTATCCGTACGACATTCATCGATATCGGTACAAGTTGATCCATCTCCTTCCCAACCCGTTAGGCAAACGCAGTCATAACTGGCGTGATTGTTGACACATTTAGACCCGACCGGGCAGTCGAAATTACCTGTTGAACATTCGTCGATATCAAAGCAACGCGTACGCGTATCATCCCCACTAACGGCTAGGATCTCCAAAATGACTTCAATTTTGCCGTGAAATGAAAATTTTGAAAAAAAAGTGAAATTTTCATGAAAAAAAAAACACTAATTAAAAAAAGTTTGGACACCCTACTAATTCCGAATAATCCAGATTTGCAGTTACACTGGACACCGCCAATCGTATTTTCACAAATGGTGGATTCCAAATGACACGGACTAGTACCCAGATCACATTCGTCAATGTCGGTACAATTTTCGCCGTCTCCTTTGAAACCGGACAAACATGTGCAAGTTTTGCCTCCGGGGGTATTGGCGCAAATCGCATTTTGATCACAGCCGCCGTTATTCGACTGGCACTCATCAATATCGACACAATCTTCAGTGGTATTTTTGGAATAACCGGCTTTACAGTTACAATTATAACCGCCGACTATATTCTCACAATTGGCGTTGGTGTCGCATTTATGGCTATCGGAAGTACATTCGTTGATATCAACGCAGATATTGTCCTGGAACAGATAGCCATTTTTACAGTTGCATTTGTACCCACCTTCGATGTTTTCACATGTTGAACGGGTGAGATCGCATGTCATAGTGCCTAATCCAGGTTTTGTCACAAATAATAAATTTGTGGTCGCGAAAAAACCACGTTTATGAGTACTTTCGCGACCAAATGTGTGGTTGCGAATTGTTGTTCAAAATGGTCGCGAAATGGTATTTTCGGCGAGGTTTCGCGACCACTGTTTTAAAGTGGAAAAAATGGTCGCCAAATGGTATTTTGGGCGAGGTTTCGCGACCACTGTTTTTAAATGGACAAAATGGTCCCGAAACCTTGTTAAAAACAGAATTTCGCGACCAACCATATTTTGAACAACAACTCGCGACCAAACTTGTGGTCGCGAAAGTAATCATAAACGGGTTTTTCACCATTTTATCGGAAACTTTTACTGAACAAAATTCGATTACAAACCATGTACCTAACAAACACTCATCATTGTCGTCGCAAATAAATCCGTCTCCAGAAAAGCCTTGATTACAAGCGCAAGAGAAGGAGCCTTCGGAATTTACACAACTACCGTGTTGACTGCAACCAATCGTTTCACACTCGTTCTCATCGATGCAAGTAGTACCATTTTTCACATATCCTGTGCTACATGGACAGTCAAAACCGCCGTCCGTGTCATTACAGTCTGTATTGAGTCCACAGTCGTCTGTGCCTTCTGCGCACTCGTCAATGTTGGAGCAAACGTTTACGGCGTTCATACGGTAGCCGGAGTGACAGCTACACTCAAAACTACCTTCAATATTAGTACAGTCTGAGTGGAAGGGACAAGTGTGGCTTTCATTGGCACATTCGTCAACGTCGTTACATTCTGCCCCATCACCAGTATAACCTTGATTAATGTTAAAAAATAAAAAAAACGTTCCCAAAAAAGGTTTTCTTCTTTCATTTTTTGTGGGTTTTCTGGGTAAGTTTCCGGTACCGCCAAAAAATAATAACTAGGAAATAATAAATGATACACAGGGTGCGACGTTATGTTTTTCAGAAAAATTAACGAAAAATATGTTTTAGGGTAAAATAACGGAGTGAAACATAACGGCGCACCCTGTGGAATAAAAGCAATAAATAATGTCCAAGTTGAAAAAGGTTTACTGTTCTCTTTAACCTGTGCCCGGATTTGTTTAATAATTTGTACAATAATTTAGGAAAGTTATTGTGCATGTCCGGGGTAGGGGTTAAGAAACAGGAAGTCTGTAATGGTCTAGTTCCGTTTTTTATAAAATCTATATTATAGGATATGTTTGTGGAAATATATGTTTAACACAATCCTGAGTTGCATTGACAGACGTGGCCCCCGTTTGTATTGGTGCACTGCGCTAGTATGTGACATGAGTCTACGGAGTCACATTCATTGACATCAGAACAGGTAAATCCATCTCCCTCAAATCCAGCCAGACAGGAACAGTCATATGATCCTACCTGATTATGACATGTGGCCTCTTTTGCGCACTGATGATCACCAATTGCGCACTCGTCAATATCATCACATGATACCGTAGAAAGTAGACTAACTTTGAAGCCAGATTTACATTTACATACAAAGTCTCCAATTGTGTTGACACATTCCGTTGAAGTGCGAGCACAGTCGTCCGTTTGTAGCTCACATTCATCTTTGTCCTCACAAGTTATGCCATTTCCAACAAAGCCACTCTTACACGAACACTTTCTGAAAATGGGAGATCGAAAAACCGAATCAGTATATGCAGTTGTCCGCGCTTGACTAGAAACAGAAAAAAAGAAGAGAAAAGAAAAGCACGGACAACTGAATTGTCCGCGGCACAACTTAATGGTCTCGCGCGGACAACATTGGGTTGTCCACAACCCAATTATACGTTTAACAAAAAAAAAAAGAAATTGCTACTTGTCCTTTCGCGTTGCTAGGTTACGCTGACATCATATTTGTCCGCGCGAGACCATTAAACTGTTGCGTGAGTAATTCAATTAATTTTATCCCCCCGACTAGAGCCGGAGACATTTGTACAAATAGCATTTTCACTGCAAAAGCCGTTATCTACAAGACATTCGTCAATATCTACACAATCGTCACCGGTATCTTCGAATCCACTGTTGCAAAGGCAAGAGAACGTCCCGTCCGTATTGATACAGGAAGCATCTTGCGGACATTTATCCGCGGCAACGCACTCATCAATATCCACGCATAACTTTGCGCTAGATTGTTGAAAACCAGTTTTGCATGTACAACCGAAATCGCCATCGGTATTATCACACACTTTCGAATGGTTATAAAACTATATCCGAGTATTTTTAAAGAATTTTAAGAAACGGTATAAAATAGGGTGTTCGCGGTTTCGTCTAAAATCAATACAAGAAGCAATGACAAAAATTCAGATCATGACCCATAATTCTTTAAGTTAATCTTTTAAATTATAATCACATTACCGTCAAATAGGGGCCCTGAACAGCGGTTCAATATCGCTAAATAGGGGTCTTTTTTTAGAAAAATATGAAAGTTTCAGAGTCTGGAACTTTCAGAAAAGGGTTATTGTTCAAAAAGAATAATTTCCGAATAAGGGTCGCTTTCAACTACCGCCAGTTTTGATCACAATCAGAAAAAACTAGCGGTACTACCGGCGGTTTACCCGCCTCCTTTGGTTAATCATAAATTAATCAATTTTATAATTATATTTATTCAAATTATTTTTTCCGAAGAAACTTTTTACGACCATAGACTGACGATGCTGGATCACACGTATTGAGCTCATCATTCAAACATTCGTCAACATCTTCGCATGTTTTTCCGTCTCCAGTATAGCCGGTATTACATTTGCATGTCCGACTGCCTAGGGTGTTCACGCACAACGCATCTTCTGAGCAGTTTCCGTTATCTGACGCGCATTCATTGACATCATTACACAGGACACCGTTACCGGAAAATCCTACCTTACAAGAGCATTCATAACCCCCGCCAGTATTTTCGCATGTGGCATAAATCGAGCAATCGTGCGTTTCTAGGGCACATTCGTCTACGTCAACACATGTTCCCAGATCGTTTTTGTTGTACCCAGAAAAGCAAGTACAGTCATATGAACCCACAGTATTCTCGCACGTTGACGTTTCCGTATTACAAGAACTGGTCCCGGCTTCACATTCGTTAAAATCAAATTTCGGGTTCAATTTTTTTGGCACTCGTTTTAGTTTCACACCAAAGTTGAGATTATACCACCTACCGAAGTTAACAAAATACAGTGTTAACCTACTTGCAGATCGTAAACTTAGTTTAGTTACGCGTGGTCGGAAGTAGGGTTGTCAAATATGCGCCGACCCATTGCCAACGCAAATTTTCAATCCAGCCCAATGGGACCTCAACCCAACACAAAATTTGCCTAAATTTACAACCCTGGTCGGAAGTGATGGAAAACGTAAAAAAAAACTTATTTGAATTTAGACGGTTTTCTCTAAAAACTGGTTACTAAGGTAGGTGATGTATATTAAACTTGAGATTATATAAAGCTTGATATACTACATTGAAAGTATTATACAGAGGGAGGCCGCGATAACGGACAACGTAATATGCGAAGTTTGGGTTAAATAAGAGGCGCTTTTTTCCGATTAAAGTTTCCCAAATAAGGGAGATAAAGTGCGAAATCGGGACGATTTTTTTTAATTAAAAAAAACTAAACATGGGACAATTTTTACGGTCCAAGACAAAAGAGTGTCATTTACAGGAAAGTTTAACCAAACATAATCTCAGCTAGTATATCACTAATTTACAAGAAAATTCCTCCCTCCCTTAAGTCCTGCGCCCTTAAGTGCCGCGTTTTTGGCGACTTAAGTGCGGCACTGAAAGGAAGCAGGATTGTATATGAGTTTTGGCACAGTTTCCAAATTTTATAAACCCAAATCTTCACAGGTTAATCCACTGCCCGCATATCCGGGTTGACAAGTACACGCTCGTCCGCCAATCGTATTGCGGCAAATGGCGTTTTCATGACAAGCACCATTATTATATTGACATTCATTAACATCGGCGCATTGCCGTCCATTACCGGAGTAGCCGGCTTTACATGTACAGGTATAGCTCCCATCGCCATTATTACAGATTGCATCCCGGTGACAATTATGACTCCAATTGCTGCACTCGTCTACGTCAACACATTTATCGCTATGTTTAGGGTGTCCAAAGAGTATAATTCTTAATTTGCGAAAATAGTTCTGATATTGCCAATTTTGACTGGCCCGTTCCCGTAGCAACGCGAAAAAACAAGTATAATTTGTTCCTTTTTGGTTACGCGGACAATTAGCTTGGAGACGCCTGCCGACGCTTCCAACCCATTATTGTACTCGTAAGTCATGGTGAATAAAAAAAAACTACAAATTCACACAAGGATTCGCTTAAAATTTGATTAAAATGAAACTAATTTTGGACTTGCTTATTTGGACACCGCTCCTTTCATCTTTATCAAATCCGATTTTACAAGTACACGAAAAGCCACCAATGAAATTATTACAATTTGAGCGGGTAAGGTCACAATCACTTGTATTGTCTTTACACTCATCAATATCGGTACAAACACTTCCATCGCCGGCAAATCCCGGTTTGCACGAGCACGTTCGGGAGCCGGATGTATTCGAGCAAATGGCATTTACATCACAACCGCCATTATCGGTGAGACACTCGTCGACGTCTGTACAGATGGTGCCCGATTCGACAAAAAGCTTCATGAAGCCAGCCTTACAAGAGCACGAAAACGAGCCAATTTCATTTGAACACGATGCATACTGGTGACAGTTGTGTGTGCCTATCGAATCGAGATGTGAAATTGATGCGGTTAGCAACGTATGAAAAATGAAGGCTACGTCTACATTTCATAAACACAATTATACGTACAAAAACGGAATATTCTCGATAATTGCCCGTAGTGAATTCCTGTTAGGTAGTTGTAAGGTCGGTTAAGAGTGAATTCGATGAGTTTGAGAATAATTTTCCTTTCATTTATCTTATATTTCAACCTTGTTTTTTTGGAACCGGCATCAATCAATAAAAAAAAACGATTAGACATTTGTCATTTCAGGCGAAATAAAGGAATAAATGAATTCAGAAAAAAAACAACAATTTATTTTTGTATCTCAAACTCCTCGAATTCACCCCCGCATGAACCATATTATAAATTTCAATCATCATCCCCCAAATTTCGATTATGTTGAATTGAAGTACATCACCAATTCTCGAAGATAAAAATGCAATTAGACAAAAGTCAGATAATTAGACAATTTTATAGGTTTCTCGTTGATCATAAAATAATAAGTCACATTTCGACATCTGTGCCTAACAAACACTCGTCCACGTCCGCACACTGACCGTTGCCATCATATCCGAACCCGTCCTTACATAAGCACACAAAGGACCCGATCGCATTTTTACAGTCCTCAGTTTGTGCATTACATGTGTGGATATTAGCACTGCATTCGTCAACTTCTCGACATGACGTTGTTTGAGTGATGGGAGAACCCCAATTTTCGGACGACACGTCAGTAGTATTGCTGGCGTCCCTTTCGTAACCACTCTTACACTGGCAATGATGCATACCTATTGTATTTTGGCAAATAGCCGATTCGCTATCACAGCCACCGTTGTCAATCAAACATTCATCAATGTCGTGACATGTTTTGCCGTCGCCGTCATAACCTGTATGTAAGCTATTCAAACTACTTTTCAACTGTTATTTCAAATGTGAACTGTTATTTCAAATGTAAACTGTTATTTCAAATGTAAACTGTTATTTCAAATGTAAACTGTTATTTCAAATGTAAACTGTTATTGCAAATGAAAACTGTTATTTAAAATGTAAACTGTTATTTAAAATGTAAACTGTTATTCCCAATGGTAAGGTATAGCATAGTTGTAAATATCATTTTGAAGTCGAAATCACAATTTGCAGTTGAGAGCAGGCCTCGACAAGAATGGCTTGGCTTGGCTTAAGTTAAGCCAGAAAATTTGTTTTGACTCTATTAAGCCAAGCTGAGCCACGAAAATGAAGCCCTAAAATTTTAAATAAGCCAGTTTAAGCCACCTTAAGCCGGCGTTTAACACGCTAAGCCAAGCCAGTTGAAAAAAATGTGAACTGAAGCCAAGCCAAGCCAGTTGAAAACTATGAACTTAAAATGTCAATTATTAACTTGTTCGAAATTTTGTTTGAACAGCGTACCTTTATTACAAGTACACGAGTAGCCACCCGGTTCGTTTTTGCAAGATGCAATATCGGAGCAGTCATGTGATTGGTCGGTACATTCGTTAACATCAACACAGACTCCATTTACCTTTTCATATCCTACTTTGCATTTACACAACCAGCTTCCAATCGTGTTTACACATGTTGAGCTGTCCGCGTCACAATATGGGTTATTTACGTTAATAAGTTCACACTCGTTTATATCGTAACAATTGTTATCACTTTCAAAGAATCCCGCTACACACTGACAGGTGTAAGATCCATCGTTATTCGTACACGTTGCTGTCGTAGGAGTTAGATTTTTTTTTCTAGAATTTAAAATGAGACTGCATTACTCATTCCCCGGCATGGAAACCCGCCGTGAAACCCACTTTTTAATTCATTTCTAGTTATAGTCTCTAGCAGGACTCGTCACGATTGGCTTTTGGCACATAGCTTGGCTTGGCTTGGCTCACAAAAAGCCAAAAAATTTTGAGAGGGGAAAAAGCCAAGCCAAGCCAATGAAAATGTCTGGCTTTGCCGAGCCTGGTCTATAAACAATTAAAAAAGGGCGTTTCACGGCGATTTTTCATGGCGGGCAATGAGTAGTAATTAGTATAATTTTCTTGCTATCTCACTTACGCACTACGCCGTTATCGGGTCAAAATGACGGGATCGACTAACTTTTTCTTTCGATACAAGGAGCCATAAGTCTTTTGTTTTTACTTTACCATTTTTAATATTTATCAAACTCCTAGCCATGCCATGACATTGATGATGACCGGTCTGACATTCATTTTCATCTCGACAATTGAAGCCATCTCTATCAGGGCTGTAATATCCTTTATTACATTCGCACATGAAGGCACCCTGCGAGTTAAAGCAAGATGCATTTTCGTCACAAAAAGATGAGTCGAGTTTGCATTCATCGATATCTTTACAAATGCCATTAACTAGTTCAAACCCGCCACCACACGGACATTCATATCCACCTATGGTATTTTTACATCTAGAAATGGTTAGATCACAAGTGGCCGTACCAGCCGCACATTCATCAACGTCGACACACGAGAAACCGTCGCCTTCGTAACCCTCCTTACAGTTGCAAATCCAGCTACCTAATTTGGTGTCAGAAAATATGTATACTGCGTAATAACACCACTATATTTTATTGAAACTCATTGAATTAACTGGGAAGCGCTTCTGTTGGTACGCGCGATCTTTTGGTACTAAAGCTTTTAAAAATTATTTTGGTACTAAAATTTTCACTGTACCATGTATGCCTAATTCTTTTGTTTATTTCTCGGGGTTTCTGGTTCAGCACGGGTAAAATCACGTACTCCTCGCTTTCTCAAACTTTCTATTCTGATAGGATCAAAAACTAGAAAAGCGAGAAACGCGTTATTATACCTCATACGGTAAAATATTTTTCTTCGTTCTATAATATTTTTAATGAGAAAAGAAACGCGGCACTTAGGGGATGGTTATTCGAATTGAAAAAACGCGGCACTTAAGGTACTAAGGAACGTATTATATCATAAAAATGTACTCCACCATAAATAACGACCAAGTTTAAGGATGATTTACACCCTCTAACCTCTTATCTTGACAAAGTTGGTTATCTTAAGGACGTTGATGACCCTATTTTTGGACCGAGACGTGTCGTTAATTCCGATCTTCAACATAAAATAGTAATAAAAAAAAATCCGTTCATTGTTTGGCGCGCTAGCGCAAATTGGGTAGCTAGCTACCCCAGATGCGCATGACTATTATATGTACTAGATAAACTTAACGTCCTACCCTACCACAAAATGTATTTTAACAAAATTCAATTATCTGATCATTTGTTGAGCAAAACAGTTGTTAAGTTAACTGGTTATATGGTGTAGTTGACTTTGCTTTATAATGTTTATCTGGCACTAAACCTATTGAATTTTGGCAATCGGCGTTGATATGACAGCCACCTTTGTTGAGGCCACATTCATCAATATCTTCACAATTGTATCCATTTCCTTCAAACCCGTCTTTACATGTACAATCAAAAAATGGCTCTCGATTAGTGCACACTGCTTCATTTGCACATTGGGCCGTTCCCAAGAGACATTCGTTAACGTCAGCGCATTGTTCATTGCTATCCTTGCCATAGCCATTTTTGCAGTTGCACGTGTAACTGCCAATAGCATTAACGCACTTTTCATTGACATCACATGCTGCAGCGTCATCACATTCGTTAATGTCGTAACATTTCGACTTTTCCGCCCCCAAAAACGAAAATCCGGGTTTACATTTGCACATGTGACCGCCGTTGGTGTTTAGGCACACGGTGGACTCCGCATCGCAACCGCCGTTATTCTCAGCACATTCGTCAACATCCGAACAGGACTTACCGTCACCTTTGAGCGGCATTTTAACACTGATATTTGAAAGTACTCGTGTTCAAGGATTTTGTTAACTCCCAAAGGTCCCAAGTGGGATATGAGCCGTCCATTAGTCCAAATTTGGACTAAACGCCCTTTTGACTATGTTAAGCGAAATAAAGTATCAGTTTTATATTTTTTCTCATAAAATGTAACTAGACCCATGTTTCAGCGTTTTTCCATTGACCCGGTTTACTATCATTTTCGGTCCATTTAGGGCCAAATTTGGACTAATGAAACCCTGGGAGTTAAATAATTTCGATTTATGAAATTATAACCTACCCCACCTAAACATGTTAAATTACAATTTGTGTTNTTTTATCGACAATGTCCAGCGTTAACGCCCACGCATTACTGAATTAATTGATAACTGAAATAATTCATCTGAATAAGTCAATTTATCACTAATAATTTGAAATAATAGCTTTCTACGAAAAAAGTGTTATTTCAAATGGTTAGGTGATCTCGCATCCTTAACGGTTGACGGGCAAGAGCGCAATAAAATTATTAGAATGTTCTCGAAATCATTACAACTTTGCTCTCTAGCGCTCAATTTTGAGCATTTTATGAATATCATTTCATATCAATATGAAAATGCCACCTTTAAGACCGCCATTACAGGCACACGTGAAGCTGCCAACAGTATTTGTACATGTAGCTTGCTCGGCACAATCGTGCAGTTTCTCCGAACACTCATTGGTATCAACACACCCACCAGAATTGTCTTTTTTGTAACCCACCTTACATGTGCACGTAAAACTCGACACAGTGTTTGTACAAAACGCCACATCCGGATCACAATTTACTGGGTCTTTGCAAGGTTTTGAAAAAAGTTTAAACTTAACTCCCAGGAGGAAGTGCGTGTATATAGACACACAACTTATTTTTTCGTCGATTTAAGGCATATGGAGGCCTCGTAGGGCAAAACGGGTATTGTTGACCCCCCTCAACTTTCCCAAAATTACATTGACGGTATTTTTTGCGTAGGTTGGAGATTTCAAACAGCTCTCTAGGGGGCCCTGGTGGCCCAAATAAATTTCTGAATAGTCAGATCGTCGTAGTTTGACAAGCTCTACAACTTGGTTTTTGAATTATTGCGAATTATTGTAAATTTTTTAAGTGCGTGTGTATATACGCACATTTTCCCCCTACATATTCCCAAAAACTCCTTCCCCTGAGAGTTAAAACCACAGAGGAAAGAAGCCTGCGCAATTACCAGACCAAAATTTTTCGAAACCTTTAACTAAACATTCGTCAATATCGCGACAGCTGAGACCATCACCCGAAAAGCCTTGTTTACATTTGCACCCGAAGCTGCCCTCCGTATTGGTACATGTGGCCATTCCGTGGCAGTTGTGGGTTTCATCGCTACATTCATTTTCATCGCTGCAAATAAAACCATTGCCGTCATAACCCGCTTCACACTCACACGTAAAAGACCCAACCGTATTCTGACACAATGCATTTTCCCCACAGTTATCGATATCTGACGAGCATTCGTCCACATCCGCGCAATTTCCGTCGCTGTCTTTGCTAAAACCAGGATTTTAAAATACAAAGAACTGCATATCATGGTCAATTTCGGGTAATGTTAATATTTTTGTACACCAGGTGCGCCATTATGTTTCACTTCTACTGCTCGTGCCGTTATCTTTCACTCTTTTTGTGATTTATTTTACCGAAATACATATCGTGTGGGGACTCTCAGACTGTGAGGCTTTGAACTCAGACTGTGAGGCTTCTGATGTCACCCTCACAGTTTGAGCGTCACCATACGGTATATTTAATATGCATTAATAATGAGTAGAATACTGCGTAGTTATCTTAACGGCGCACCTGATTTTTTTATAATAATTAAGCAACCGTACGCAAGAACTATGCCCAGAGGCTTATGAAAGTAGTGATCATTTTGTGGGTCCGATTTAAGTAGTGATCATTTTTAAAATCCTGACTAAAACCATTGTTACAGCTGCATGTGTAGCTACCATCTCCATTTTCACATGTAGAGGAATTTACATTACATGGATGAGAGCCGTCCTCACACTCATTTTCATCTACGCACTCTATACCGTCTCCACTGTTTTTTCAGATGCCCCATTTTGCTTTATTTTTATTTACACAATCTCAGGTTAAAATATTTAAAAAAAACTGAAATGTTCATTAAGTAAAGTAATGTAACTGGGTTACCCTAGCTGTATCCGGCATTACATGCGCACATTCGGGAACCGACCGTATTTGTACATGTAGCAAACGTACTACATTCTCCATTGTTAAGGTTACATTCATTTACATCATCACAATCGTAACCGTCACCAGTGAACCCGTTTTTACATTCGCAATTGTACCAGGGCTCTGTGTTAAGACAGTTTGCATTTGCCGAACATGTGGATGTCCCCAACATACATTCATTAATATCCGTACATTCTTGCTCGTCATTTTCGGAAAATCCTTCTTTACAGGTACAGGTATACGAGCCGTCACTGTTTGAACAATCTTCGGTTTTTGCGTTACATAATCCCAAAGTGCACTCATTGATGTCGGCACATTTGGTCCCCACATTTTGTCCCCACATTTGGTCTCCCTCGATTACCGAAAATCCAGATTTGCAAGTGCAGTCGAAAGATCCTTTTGTGGTGTTTTTTTTTTCCAAAAATTCTTCACGTAGATTATTAGCATTTATTATATGTCAAGGTCCAAAAGTTGCCGCTCTTTATTCTAGAAAATTTATAGAATCAAGAAATGTGCCGTATTATTTTCTACAATAAAAACGGCATTTTTGGGGCTTTGACATATAATAAAGTGTCGCGTTGTGCGCGCATGGACTGTGCGTTTGAAGTTTTTTATTATTTTTATTTTTTTCGTTTTTTTTAACCTGCAAAAGCGTGGATACGCGATTTCACCGATTTCACTGTATCATACGGGTACATAAAGCATTCAACAATGTTTGATTAAAAAAAAGTTTAGACAGTAATAGAAATATACACCTAAAGGATAATAACAGTCCCTCACCCAAATAGGTAACGACATGGTTCTGAAAATTTTGTTACCTATTTGGGTACTTGTTACCTATTTGGGTAGTTGGGTTTTCTAAGCCTAAAATGGCCTTTTTGATGTTGTACATACATAGTAGTGGCTTGTATGTATCGAGAACGGAAAACCTATTTTAGTGTGGGCGTTGAATAAAAAAAATATTGATTGTTTATCAAAAATATTCACCTAAAAAAATTGTTACCTATTTGGGTAGTTGAACTTTGAAAAAAAAATTGTTACCTATAATAGTTGTTACATATAAAGTTTGGGTACTTACGTCATTTGTTACCTATTTGGGTGTTACCTATTTGGGTGAGCGACTGTATAATAAATGTGGTATTAAAGCACCACACCTTTAGTGTTTTTACAGTTTGTAGAGGCGACGTCACAGCCGTGGAAACCTAATGAGCACTCGTCCAGATCATTACATAAGGCGCCATCGGCATAATAGCCTTCATGACACTCGCACAAAAAGCTGCCCGTCTCATTAATACAGTCACTATCAAGGGCTAGAAAAATTACATGAAGAGGTGTTGCCACTTTTGATGCTTATTTTCCTATCGCGCAGTTTCTGAATCCCTTTGAAACATTACGACCAAACATTCGTTATTGAAGAATACACAGGATGCGTAGTTATGTTTAAAGAAATTTTTATTTTGGGGACTCCCGCCCACGCACTGAGCAGTCCTTTTCACTTTTTTTTCAATAATATGTCTTTTAATTACATTTCATATGGGATCCTTTAATTTTAAATGGTTAAACTGAACCCAGTCTTATTTTGCGAAAATTTCTAGAAATCATGAATTTTTTATAGTTTTGGGCGTTTGCGCCTACGCATGGAGCAGTTATTTTGCAAAAAACGCTTATATTGCTTTTTGAGGACCAAGTTCGCAAGATAACTGCGCACCCTGTGTATCTAATTCCACGCTACACGTGACGCATTGGTCACAGTCTGCGTAGGTGAAAAAACGACGTGCCAATAGAAAAGACGACCAAAAGAAAACGGGTCAATAGAGGCTGGGCATGGAATTCGATTCCGAGCCGAAGCGCCTACGTAATGTTTATTGCCAAAAACTTACAACTGCGAAAAATTTCTGCCCTATCCAGTTTTTTCTAACCCTTATTACTATCTGCCGGACATTGATCCTCATTTTTGCACTCATCAATGTCGACACATGAGCCGTCATCGCCCTTTTCATACCCAGGGTTACATACGCAAGAGTACGTGCCGACTGTATTGAGGCACGTTGAAGATGTCACGTCACATACATCCAAGAGACATTCATTGACATCGCCACACATAATGCCGTCACCGGTGAATCCCTCTTGACACACGCAATTGACGCCACCGATTACATTGATGCAATTGGCCATTCCGTGACATTCGTGCGTTTCCTCCACACATTCATCTATGTCACTGCAGATAATACCATTCCCGACGAACCCATCAAGGCACTCGCAGACAAAAACAGAGTTCAATTTTTTGCGNTTGAAATTTCACTGGTGTGTTGCTAATTTTTTTCTGATTAATTCTGGATTATACGATTTTTATTTAAATGGCTGTATAAAAAAGTCCTATATAGGCTACGGGAATGCCATAAGTTTATTTGAGATTGCTCAAAATGTGTGCAGCACGCCCTCTTCTTTTTATTTTTTTCCTTCATTTTTTCCTTGATTGAGAAAAATGTAAGGGCGATTCATACGGTCTCCGTTTTTTGGGCAGTAACCGAAGATGGAGAAAACCTGAAAATTGAAAAAAATTTCTACACGGATAAGTAAAATTTTCTAAAACGCACATACACCCCCTGCGCCGTTATCTGGCCGGAATTCCCGCTCGTTCCTTTATCTGGACGGAATTTTGAGCATTAATATTCCAGAAAACCCTATTTTATATGTTAAGGACTGCGCCGTTATCCTACCATTATTACGTAACAAAATGTTTTTTCGGTGAAAATATCGGCCAGATAACAGCGCAGGTGATGTAGATGGATGTGTAAATTACAATAGTGAAATTTAAAAAAATAAAAAGGAGACACGTTTTGGCGCTAGAGAGCATTTGAGAAGCTATTTAGGAGAAATTTTCTCCGTTTTCAGGTTTCTCCACTTTCGGAGTTCTTGATTTATGGTTAGTGCTGCTTTTGGCACTGATCCAATAACGGCCGTTCTTTCAATAACGTCCGCCTTTTTCTAGAACTTAAAACGGCCGTTATGGGCGTACGGATTGTATTTTTAAAGATTTATGTAAAATATCGAACCCCAATCAAATGACCCAAAGGAATTCTTGCACATTCCATTTTCGCCGCAATTATCAATGTCCAACGCACATTCATCAATATCGACGCAATTTACCCCATCAAGTTTGAATCCTGCTTTGCAATTGCACTCAAAACTTCCATCAGTATTTTGACATTCGGACGAAGCGAGATCACATGAACTTGTGCCGCTGGCGCACTCGTCTATATCATCACAAATGAGACCGTTGCCAGAGTAACCGGCGTTACATTTGCACAGTTTGCCGCCAATCGTATTCGTACATGTTGCGAGTTCACTACAGGCACCATATTTATCTTTGCTAGGTTCCTTCAAAATGTTTCTATATGATTGTTCGGGACAATTTTTAAATTTATGAAATTTCATACAGTACCCAGTCCCTTATGGGCCGGCCCCTTATGAGCCATATCTTCCTTTTAGGCCGCCTTTTTGGAGCCCTCAAGGCGACCCATAAGGGACTGGGGACTGTATTTATATTACTAGTCACATGGTCAGGATTTAAGTGCAAAGATAAAATTTTATCAACGTCAACATATTTTTTTATACCCTTGGGCCCCGGGGTTAATATAGTCGCGACCTTCGTAATGTGCAAATTGCATTTCTGAAAAAACGTGCACATCAAAGCAGTTTAACAGGGCTCCGAGCCTTGGTGCTCATTTGCCAGTAGTGAGTTTATTCAACATAAAGTTAATAATTTCCGTAAATAGAAACACTATGCCTTACATTCATCAATATCTGTACATGACTTTCCGGTGCCCTCAAAACCACTCCGGCATGTGCAATCATATGAACCTATAGTATCGGTACAGTCGGCGTCGGAATCACATTCATGACTTTCATTTACACATTCATCAATATTCAAGCAATCTCCGTTATCGTCCTTTTTATATCCTGCTCTACAAAGGCAATCGAAGCCACCAGCTTTAGATAGGGATAGATAAACTCGCGACACACGAAGAAAACATGATAAATTTTTGATAAAATAAATACGTTAAAATACGATTTCAAATGATATCGAAATTTCTGCGACTCCTCTTAAGTGGAATTTCTGCAGCTATACATTATGTCTCGCGTATTATGTGTCACAGAATTATATCTCGCGGTATTATGTCTCGCGGTATTATGTCTTGCGTAAAATGTCTCGCGGTATTATGTTTCACGGGTTTTATGTCTCGGGGTATTATATCTGGCGTATTATCTCTTGCCGTAATATGTCTCGCATATTATGTCTCGCGGTATTATGTCTCGCGAGTTCGATACTATCCTTTATTTTCACAGGTTGATATTTCAAAGTTGCATGTACTAGTGCCAAGCTCGCATTCATTTGCATCGGCGCATGTTATTCCACTGCCTCTGTAACCTTCAAGGGGTGATATACTTTTTTTGTAAAATTATCGGTATATTTTTTTTAATGTTGTTCTTATACACCACCTACCTACGTAAGTTAATAAAACTTTTGGAAAAATGTGTTAACTTACGTGCATTTTGTTAATTTACGTGTTGTTAACTCACGTAGGTAGGTGGTGTAAATAAAATAATTTTAAAAGTATTTAACAAACCAGAACGAAAATACAAATGTACCCGGCCACTAGAAATTTTCAAAAACTGGCCAGTTAACGGATTTTGACAGGTAAACGCCTCTAAGCCTAGTCCTTAAATAATGTTATATGTGAAAAAAATTTAGTCCAAAAGTGCCCGGTCAAAGGCGCATCCTATGTAATACAATTTCCATGTATCACTATCTTTTAGTAAAGTGTTTTTAGATTATTTTATTTTATACATAATCGGTCCTTGTAAGTCACCGAACCTTCAAAGCATGTACAAATATTTCCACCTTCAATATTGGTACATTTAGCCAGTGCATCACAACCGCCGTTATCTGTCTTACATTCGTCAACGTCCGTGCAAACTGTCCCGTCACCGGAATACCCTTTTTATGGTTTGATATTTAAAATAAAATGTCGACAATTTTCAATGACAGTCTTTACGTAATACACCATATGAAAAAATATCAATAAGAAATGGACAATTACGTAATATTATGTATTATTCTATTGCAAATTATGAGGTTAAAACTTTTAACTTACAAATTTAACTCGCAGGGGGAAGTGCGTGTATATAGACACGCAACTTGTTTTTTCGTCGATTTTAGGCATATGGAAGCCCCGTAGGGCAAAACGGGTATTGCTGACCCCCCTCAACTTTTCGAGAAAATTCGATTGACGGTGTTTTTTTGCGTAGGTTGGAGATTGTTTATTTACACGCATTTTCCCCCTACGGGTTCTTAAAAACTCTTTCCTGAGAGTTAAAAGATTAAAAACCATGTCCTGCATTACATGTACATAAGTAAGATCCCGCTGTATTTNGGACATTAGAGACTAATATAATGAAGAAATAATACAGAAACAAGTTGTTTCATTAAAGTTTACTCTGATAAAGAGTTCGCTTATTTTTTTCATTATCGTGTTTGGTCGAAATTTTCAAACGTCTAAATTTTCTAGATTTATTTCTCCAAATGAACTTGAAAGGACTTTATTGTGCTAAGCAAACCTTAATTAGCTAATTTAACGACAAAAAGTATTTCTAACCTTCAGTTTCCTGATTTTTCGATTATTTTGTAAACAACAAGCCATACCCGTCCTTAAAATAAAATGTAGACAATTTTCAATCAAAGTCTTTACGTATTACACCATGTGTACTTTTATAACGTAGCGACGGTCGTCAAGATAAAGGTAAATTGTGTAGGCGTATGATTATAATTGCGAGGGCGATGAAAGACAGTGGAAAAAAGGATTAGAAATGGACAATTACAGTCCTCGTCCCCGAAACGGCTGGTTTTCTTTGAAAAAAAACCACCCGTTTCGGGGACAACCAGCCGTTTCGGGTACCACCCGTTTCGGGGACATCAGTCATTTTCAACGTTAAATAGCTGCATTATTACATATTTTTGCTATTTAACTGTTTGAAATGACTTCCGATATCACTAAAAGTACAGTCTTTAACACATATGTTTTTTTATTTGGTAATGTTTAAAAAATCTGTCATAGACGTTTGTCTTTTTTTGCCTTTTTCGGTTTTTTGGGCATAATTTCTGTCATAATAATCTGAAAAAACCACCCGTTTCGGGTACCACCCGTTTCGGGGTCATTGGAAAAATCAAAAAAAAAACCACCCGTTTCGGGGACAATCAGCCGTTTCGGGGACGAGGACTGTACGTTATATTATTGCCCAATCTATTGCGTCCAAATTCTGAAGTTAAAAGATTTAAAACCATGTCCTGCATTACATGTACATAAGTAAGATCCCGCTGTATTTGTACAAGTTGATTCTTTGGCACAATTATGCTGTTTTTCTGCGCATTCGTCAATTTCTTGACAGACTCCGCCAATTTTTTCATAACCCTCAAGACAGTTGCATGAAAATGAGCCGTAACTATTTTCACAGGAAGAAACACTTAGATCACATGGCGTCGTTTCACATTCGTCAATATCGACACACGAAAAACCATCACCGCTTCAACCAGAGATCTAGAAATATCACTAAAACGCTATCAAATCCACCACTAAACTGTGGTGGAATACTGGCGAAAGTTTTTTTACTTAAAAAATAGAAAAATTGTTCCTTCCGGCATATTTAAGAATATAGTAAGATCACTAAAATGATCACTAAATGATCACTAAAATGATTACTAAAATAATCACTAAATGATCACTAAAAAGATCACTTAAATCTTAGTTTCATGTTAGGAATCCTAACTTTGGACTTATACGAAATTTTAAGATTTTTGTATAAACACTGCGCCGTTATCGCTCACTTTTTTGTTAATTTTCAATTTTTCCCGTTAAAGTTTATTTTTTTTGTCAATAAGTTTTTTGGTTTATCCGCTCATAGACAATTATTATTATAATTTAATTATAGTAATTTATTATAAGATAATTATTAATTTTATAAATGATATTTAGTTTTGATTGTTTTGGTAACATAAAAAACCATGAAAGCCAAATGTCATGCTAATAAGTGTACACAAAATTTTGTAAAATTTCTCATAAATTTAGGTAACTTTTCGTTTGTTTTTTTAAGTTACGTTATTTTCCAAAAGCCTATACAGCGCGACGTTATCTTTCAATTTGCCATAGTTTTCTTCAGGTAATACTAGTTTATGAAAGATTAAAGCGCACTGAGTATATTTATAGATCTGAGCCTGAAACCGATCGGACATAAACATGTGAATCCGCCTCCTTCTTCGGAAAAGTGAACATCGGGATCTCTTGTAAAAGACGCCTCTAGTGTCGAGTCAAATTCTTTACCACATGAGATCGCACTTGCCATACTGTTTTCTCCATTTTCTTTGTTTACTTTTTCCAGATTAGAAAGAAGATTACAATTTTTGTCGAATGCATTGAAGACAAAAGTGAGTCCATTACATTGCGGATTGGTCAAGCAGTTTGTTACGCAATCCGTGAACGATTCTGTTGACATACTTTCCAGTCTCTCACCGGTTAACTCGTAGCCATACCAAGCTTTCATTTGATCATCGGACTCACATTCAAAGGCTTGAAAATTAGAGAATAAATTATTTGCATTTTTTTATTTAAGGACCGCTACGGATATCCTTTCAGCAAATCTCGCGCGCAAAATGAGCGCGAAATTGATGTGGAACGAAAAATCTCGCGCGCAGAAACTAAATGCGCGTGAGATTGATGTAGGACAGAATATTTTGCGCGCAAACATAAAATGCGCGCGAGATTGATGTGGGACGGAAAATCTCGCGCGCAAAAAAAGGATGCGCGTGATATTGATGAAGGACAGAATATTTTGCGCGTAAACATAAAATGCGCGCGAGATTGATGTGGGACGGAAAATCTAGCGCGCAAAAACTAAATGCGCGTGAGATTGATATAGGACAGAATATTTTGCGCGCAAACATAAAATGCGCGCGAGATTGATGTGGGACGGAAAATCTAGCGCGCAAAAATAAAATGCGGCGAGATTTCAGTTTATTTGTCAATCTCGCGCGCAAAAATAAAGGTCCACCATAAGAAAAACCAAAGAATTAAGGACCTGTATTAAGTAAAAATGATTGATCGAAAACCTGTAGATGTTGAATATCGAATATTCTTAATGCTCATTTGCTCATCATATGTTGCTATAGCTAGTGTACCGGACTCATGTGATTTCGGATGCGAGTTAACCAATGTTGAAACGATTTTGTCGTTCACTTCTGTTTCGAGAATACTTTGACCACTTGGTGTCATATATTGCCGTAACCGAATTTTTGTCCATATATTCGCCTCTAAATCGTATATGGGTTGTACATAAGCCTTATTTTCGTTAATCTCCAATTGTGCCACCAGACTCAATGTGTCTGGTTTGATTGATACAGAGGGATAACCATTGCCATCAGATGTTGCCATTTTAATTATTTCTATCCATTCGCTGTTCAGATCCCCTTTGTGCATAATTCCGAAGCTGTAAATCTTATTCATAATGTGTACTTAAGGTCAATTTGGATTTTTTTTTAAGTCTTTAAGACTTAAATCCCGTAATAAGGGATCACGTAACACCTTTTCATGTTTCCACTTTTGATTTTTTTTTTTGTAAAATAACAATCCAATGGCTATCAAAACAGTACGAAAAAACTCAAAAAAAAAAATCGAAAAAACCTCATGGGACGCATCTTAAACCACAAAATGAAATAAAAAAAATGATTTTGAAGGGTGAGTTGAAGTGGGTCACAAAAAAATGAGTAGGGCTGTACCCGGATTGGTGGAATCCCTACTTTGTAACAATTCTGCCAATTCCGCTAGGGGCAGACTAATAGCGCTGAAGATTCAGATTAAGTGCGCCCAATAGCCTATTGGCAATAGGGATTAATTGATGAAAACAGTGAAATAATACAATTTTTGATGAAAATAATACGATTTGTGAAATTCAAAATGTGAACCATTTTTTCATTCGAAAGAGATGTGATTTCTATTTATGAAAAGTTCCTGAGATCCCAGATATGAGACAGTCTGGGATACGTTTCTAGAACTTGTCCAGATAATGCCGTTACTTCCTCCGAAAACCAAGTACGTGATGGATAGCCGGTATTTGTACAGGTCGCTTCCTGATAAAGGCTCGGATAGGTCGGCTTAGATTTTTGGCCCAGTTTAATTTTTGAAAATATTTTTTGTAAATTCCTTGTTCATGTATTTTTCCCAAAAAAGTAGTAGGTTCAAGGTGTAGCCTTCACCGTGTAGGTACACCACCTAACCATTTGACTTAACACATTTTTTTCCGAAAAAAGGTGTTAATTCAAATGCAAATTGTTAAGTCAAATGCAAACTGTTAAGCCACATGGGTTGTGCGGAGGTTAAAACCCTAGAAAACTTGAAGCTATAAAAAAATGATATAAAACAATATAATGAACGAAAAAATCCAAAAAAAATGTTATACACCGCCTGAGGGTTTGCCAGGCCACTTTCTTCTTCCAAAAACGGTCTGATAAACCCTCAGGCGGCGTGATAAACCCCAAGGGCGTAGGCGGAAATTCTGAAAAAAAGACAAAAAAAGTGTTAATTCAATTGCAAACTGTTAAGTCAAATGAAAACTGTTAAGCCAAATGGTGTTAAGTCAAATGGTTAGGTGGTGTACTTAAAAATTTTCAAAACAACTTAGTCATAGACAGAGCCATTTTCCTGATCACATCCGCCATTTTCAATTTGACATTCATTAATGTCGGTACAAGTGAATCCATCCCCGTCAAAACCGCTCTTACAAGTACATTCAAATGTTCCAGCTTTATTTTGGCAAAACGCATATTTCGAGCAGGAATGGCTCCCGATGAAGCACTCATCAATATCAATACATTCTCCGTTATCGTCTTTTTCGAATCCGGCCAAACAAACACATTGAAAACCTCCGACCGTATTTTTACAAGTTGAGGTGTCTAAATTACATGCCGGATTCTCAAGGGTGCATTCATTTACATCTTCACATAGTTTTCCAGTGCCTTTAAAGAAAGTGATCAAAAGTGTCATACGGTAATTTTCAGATTATTCTAGGACTAGCCCCGTTATTTTTGCGTTGTAATTGAAAATAATGCAATGATATTTTTTCAATAAAAAGCCCTACAACAACAATAACCCCTTAAATGCACCCCATACGTTATAAGCCATAAGTTAAGGCTCATAAGTTATAGGCTATAACCGCCTTAGAAAGTTATCTTAACAAAATTCACCACTTTTTCTTCAACACTTTTTGAGAAAAACAATTATTAGGATAACTGATTAGGTGGTGTATTTTTTTTTCATTTTTTTGGCTAATTTTTGCATCCATCGATGAAATCGACCGATAAAAAGGGTACAAGTGCGTACTGTATTTAAATTATTCTACTTAATTTTTGCCAAAATTTGAAGCGCTACTTTTTACGAAGTGGGGAACTTTCTATTTGTGGTCGCGAAAAAACTCGGTTATGAGTACTTTTGCGACCACAGCATTTATTATTATTGTTCAAAATATGGTTTCGCGACCAAATGGTCTCGAAATGGTGTTTTGGGTGAGGTTTTGGGACCCCTGTTTGTAAGTAGAAAACAAATGGTCACGAAACCTTGTTTAAAAACCATTTGGCGACCATGCCATGGCATGCCATCGCGAAACCATATTTTGAACAACAATTAACGACCAAAAATGGTCGCGAAAGTACCCTTCACCCTTTTCACATCTATGATCACCTAAACTGTATAGCCTTCAATACATGCACAATTATGTCCACCCTCTGTATTTTGACAGGTTGCTCTATCATGACACGTGTCTGGATCATCACACTCGTTTATATCAGTACAGGTGAACCCATCACCGGAGTAGCCTGATTTACACGTGCATGTAAATGTGCCCTTTAACGGTGCTCTTGGAGACACTTCACAAATTAAGGTAAACAGTCGGTGACGTAACCAGTTGACACGTCACTAGTTGCCAGTTTTTGGGAGTTTTTTGGGCAAAAATAGTCAAAAAAGGGGCAAAAGTGACGGAACAAGTTGACAGTTTTTGACGAAAAAATCGGTCACGAAAGTGCCAACTCATTACGTCACCGACTGTATATAATCTTAAGGGGTTATTCACCCTCATATTCTCGGTAAAAATTTTTCATAAAAATGGTAATAGCATCACGTGGTCTGTAAATTGCATCACGTGGTCTGTAAAGTATTTTATGGCCAAATTTCAATTTGAATAATTTAATATTCATTTATAATATATGCCGTTATTGGCCTAGGGCACCGTGGCTGTGTATTTGTACAGTCGGCATCTACAGCGCAGGTACTGCTGTCGTCGCATTCGTTAATATCATGACAAAGCCCGTCGTCTTTTTTGAGAAAACCAATCTTGCAAGAGCAGCCGTACGAACCCTGCGAGTTAACGCATGTTGATGTTGTTTTATCGCAATTATCTTCGCCAGTGTGACACTCGTTGATGTCGGAACAAACAACCCCATCTCCACTGTACCCGGAATTGCAGGTGCATGAATGACTTCCTTCGCTATTTTCACAAAGTCCGTTTTCGCTACAGACTTCTTCTAGGCATTCATTTATGTCAACCTTGGGTTCAAAATACGCAAATTACTGTCGTATTCTTGAAGCCACACAGTGTCCACACAGTGTCCCAAACACCAAAAAAAGATGAGATAGGTGTAGATTAGAACAGACTTATGATACAATCTAGTACTGTGTCGCGCTGCCGACATCTGGCTAGGCTGTCCACGGTGTGAGATCTGGAGTCGCTAAAGACCAGCAGTTTTTTCGGCAAACCAGTTTTACCGGTACTTATCGGTTATAGGTAATCTAGTGATAGAAAATACCGGTTTTACCTCCCCAGACGAGGATGTATGAATAATTACGATTCATAATAACGATTTTTTTTTCTTGATTGGCCTAAAATGCATCTCCTGTCAAAATTTGGGGTCCTTACGACGACTTTCGTTTTGATCGCGGACAGCCTACATCTGGCTATTAATATTATTTGGAACCCTGATCAGAACACGTTTTACCGTCTCCACTGTAGCCAGCAGCGCACGAACATGAAAACGATCCGGCGGAATTTTCACAAATAGCATTCTCATCACAATCATGAGTATTAGTGGTGCATTCGTCAATGTCGAAACAAATTGCATGATTATTTTCATCTTTCGTTTCTTCGTATCCTTCAGGATAGTTCCAAAATTATAAAAAAAAGATTGTTTTTTACATTACTCAGATACTTTTGTAAAATTTTCTAAAAAGAGTGCCCATTATCAGACCCGGCTTTCCCGCAGGTAGAGTAGGGCCTAACTTTTTTGGTCAGACCCTGTTTTTGACTCGCCTTTGACCCGGAAATGGGTGTTACTAGGCTTTTTGAGTCGACGTGTTTTTTGCTCGAACCAGACCCGGTATTTGACCCTTGTTGACCCGCGAAAAAAAGGAAGGCGTATGGACCATACAGTATGGTAAAAAAATCGAATGTGCCGACCTCTGCTCTCACCCTTTCATAAAGCGCCTATTAAAACGTTATAAATCCCTTAACACGGGCATAGACTGTACACATTGGGTAATCTAGGTTTGGAATCTTGGTCCTGATTTACATAAGCATTCGAATAGACCAATTGTATTATTACAGGAGGACGTTGCCAAATTACATGAACTTATTTCGAGAACGCACTCGTCAACGTCGCGACACTCATCGTTAACCCGTTCAAAACCGCTTAGGCACTTGCAGTTATGTCCGCCAATTGTGTTGGTACATGTTGAATCTTGTGGACAAGCTCCGTCACTTTCTACACATTCGTTTATGTCCTCGCACGACTTGCCATCGCCCTTAATTTAGACTGTCCAAACATAGGCACGACGGAAATTATTCAAAAACCGTTTTAGTGAAAAACCCCGTTATTAAAATTTCTCCAGAATCTAACCTCTGAATAAATATTCAGATGAGAACGCATATTCCGAGAACGAATAGGTGGGGCAAATGTCCCGCTAACCCTTCGCCGTGTCCTAATTACTTTTCCGCATTATTTTCCAGATACAAAATTGACAACTTTTGAGATTGGACACACCGAAATTTCACGAATAAAGATCTAGAAACAAATTTTGTAGGGAAATATGCCATCTTATATTCCGACTGGAAATACCAATTTTAATATTACGCTGGGGAATATGACATTCAATTCTAATATTCCGAAAAAAATCTCATATCCGAATTCAGTTTTGACAATCTTCCTTGAATCCAGAGTTACAGGTACAGCTATAACCACCCGGAAAGTTGCCACAGCTAGCATCTTGGGCACAGTCACCAATGACGTCACATTCATCAACGTCAATACACTCATCATCCGTCGTCATTTCAAAACCATCATTACATAAACAGGTAAAAGACCCATCGTTATTATTACATTTACTGACACCAGAGTGATCATTTGGAATTACTCTATGAAAAATAACTTACAAGGGAAGCTGAATAAGGGCCCGCTGATTAAAGGTCATTTGTCCTAAATAAGGGTCGGTTTTTCGATAAAATAATCATAGCAGTGTTGGAAACGTTGGCCAACGCTCCAAATTTTCCCAACGCTTCCAGCACTGAATAATAGTGTAATGGCCAAATTTTAGACTTTTTGTCTATACTGTGAACAAACGGCCCAATCGCCATTTTGGCGCGTAAACTTTTATTTACTGCGTTAGAAACGCAGCCGTCAATCAGAAACGCACTGATTGGAATCTGTGCATTCTTTGCACATGTTTTTTAGGGCTTTTCATACCCCGAGGCCCAACGATTGTTGTTGTCGGACTTAGTCCGACATATTAAAAATTAGTATTCACCGAATCGCCCCACAAGAAGGGCCTTTATTTTATTTTGATATTTTT
>SCLG01000006.1:877297-946768 GCA_004367875.1 Oikopleura albicans
TTTGGTTGAAAATTTTGACTAAAATCACAACGAATGACACACTTTTTGTCTCTCAATTTTTCATTTTTGAGTTTTCATTTTTAAGTTGAAGTCCTGATACGCGCTCGGTGCTAAGAACTCTGTACCAAAAATTACCATGAGATGCCGGAAGCGGTGTTGTATCAATACAGAGAGAAAATAATTCAATTGCTTCATTATAAAGTGCTAAACAAGCGTTTTTTCCAAACGTCAAGTTTGTAAACAACACGACGGACCCATCCTTAAGTTTTAAAACTTTAGAGAAGCGATACTTTAAGCTAATAATAGATTTTTAAATGCTAAAAAGACTATTTGTGACAAAAATGACTCATTTTGCGAATTTCATGAATTTTGCGCACGCCTACGCAATGAATTGCGCAATTATTGCGCAATTTTTTTCATAATTTTACTTTCCGCCTACGCCCTGCGCAGTTATGTTACCGTTTTTTTGAAAATACTTCGGTAACATAACTGCGCAAGTGGTGTAATACAACACAAAAATTAATGCAATCGCTTTTGTAGAACGGATTTTATAGCGGTTTCCCCGAATGTACACTTTGTAAACAAATCGACTGACCCTTAAGTCGAGAAAGAAGCCGAAAAAAGTTTGAAATTCTTATTTTCCGTTAACCGGCAGGTCGCCATTTTCCCGCGATTTCGCCTACGCAAAATGCTAGTAAACCGGGCTTAATCGAAAATCGCTGAAACACAGGTCAAGTCAAATTTCACGAGAAATAGTATCAAACGGAACTTTTTTGAAAAAATTCCAGCTTCACTCCCAAAGAGAAGTGTGTCTATATAAACACATGACTTGTTTTTTCGTCGATTTAAGGCATATGGAGGCCCCGTAGGTCGAAACGAGTGTTGCTGACCCCCCCTCAACGTTTCAAAAAATTACATTGACGGTATTTTTTGCGTAGGTTGGAGATTTCAAACAGCTCTCTAGGGGCCCTGGTGGCCCAAATCAATTTCTGAATAATCACATCGACGTAGTTTGACGAGCTCTACAACCTGGTTTTACCAGTTTTTTTTTAATTTTTGCGAATTATTGTGAATTTTTAAGTGTGTGTATACAGACATTTTCCCCCTACGGGTTCCCAAAAACTCCTTCCACTGAGAGTTAACATAGCCGCAAGAGCGTTTTGTGCCAAACTGCACGTTCGTATTCTTATGGATTATACCAACTTGTATTATGATTCATAATTTATGAATGATTATGCTTTCTTAAACACCATTTGGCGACGATCTGGTTGTTTATATTTTGAACCTGGTTGCCGAATGATGTTTTAAACAAGACTTGACGACAATGGTCTTAAATCCATCCAAAACACAAGACCTCACTCCTATATTACTCACGTTCAATTTCATTAACAGTTACACTAGGGCTGTCCATGGGAAGTTCAACTGCTAACCCTTGGGTTAAATATTGCCATGAGCGGACTTGATTTGGAAGTGCAACATCTTCGCGGGAATAGAACCGCGTTTGACCGGTTAATGCGCTTTTCATAACCCATGCCGGTTCGCCAAATGCTTCACCCCAAACAATTTCAGCCGTGTTTTTCGTTTCATCGGCATATGTGAAACTCTCGAAGGCAATTCTCCCATTGTACTTTCCACCAACGCGATAATTCTGGTCGAAAAATAATTTGGGCAATCCCCATGATTCGTCATAGTACTTTTCGGTACCCCGAATTTGAACCAGTTCCGGAATATTTACATCGAAGCCCTTGGATGTATCCAGAATAGACAAAACCTCGCCCTGTTGCGGATTCAATTAATGGTTACCATTTTGAGTAACAATTTAAAAGTACGAACTGTACACTTTTGAAAGCCAGGAGCGTAGAAATAACGCCATCTTGGAACCTTATTACACCTTTCAAAATAATAATTGTGAACATGTTTTACTTTCGACAAAAATTCATTCTTGGACAAAAATCCATTTTTAGACAAATATCCATTTTTGGACAAAAATCATTTTTTATTTAATTACATAAGTGCCGGTAAATTCGTTCTTGGACTAAAATCCATTTTTTATTAAATTTCATAACTGCCGGTAAATTCTTTCTCGGACAAAAATCCATTTTCGGACAAAAATCCATTTTCGGACAAAAATCCATTTTTGTACAAAAATCCATTTTTGTACAAAAATCCGTTTCTGGAAAAGTGTCCGTAAAAGAATACACAGCTATTATGTAATGAGTGACCGCGGGGTTAATTTTGAGACCAATTTATATTCAAAATGTGGCTAACAAAACGGCCGCCCCTTATGAAAGTAAGGGAGTGTAGCTATAAGTAAGGGTATGTAGACAAAATTAGGTACAATACCCTGAAAAGTAACAAGCACTGTCTTGGCGAATAAAATCCAAAAAACTGAAAATCCGTGTCCTTTCCTTCATTTTCATCCGTAATTGCGTCTCGGCCCGAGAAATATATCCATTTATGAACCTCAGAGGGCGTTAAAACATTTTCAAAGGATATGAATTTCTCCGTGTTCCACATTTCGTCGTCGATCCCTTCAATTTCGTGACTTCGTCTTCGTCGGTTAGTTGGCTTTCCCGACATTCCATCGCCCGAATTTTCACCAGATGACTCCCCTTATGCCGTGTTTATAATGAGATAAAACAGTAACTGCATATTGTAAATAATCACGCAACCAGTTATCTTAACATCTGTTATAATAATTGGGTAGGTGATGATAACTTCGTAAAATATTTGGAAATCGTGTTATATTTTGGTCCGAAAAGATACTCCAACGTTATAAAGATAATACAATAAGTTATCTAAACAACACATCAGTTATCTTAACAGCAGTTATCTTAACAGCAGTTATATTAATAAAATTGGTTCTTATCTTAACACTGTGTGTACCATAACATATCACGACTTCCAACTAACTTACCATATGCCCTACCCAATTACCTAACAAAATTCAATTATTTTAACATTTTTTAGCAGAAAAGTTGTTAAGATAACTGGTTAGGTGGTTAATAAATTTTAGTGAGTGTGTTCGTCTAAAATAAAGCTTAGATGCGCAAAACAAAGGTCGATTTTGCACGAAAAAATTGACGTTTTGTGCTGTTGTCTTATTTTTTATGTAATGGGTAACTGTCGAACAGTATATAGTGTATAATGAAAATTTTACGATTTTTTTATATCGACTATGTTAAATAATGAAAATGTTATTAATCTAGATATTATCTTAGTTCAATGTATGCTAATTATTTGCAAAAAAGCACTGTTAGCAAAAAAACTATAATTTCATTAAAACACAGCCCTGAGCCATCGGAGAATTCTTCGACATTTCGAGTGCCCTGAACAATCCAGGCTTCACGCCCAAAAACTTCGCCCCACACAATTCGCGCACGATTTTTCGAATTTTTGTTTAGAAAGGAAAAGTTCTCATAAACGTTTTTGCCGTTATGTTTACCGACGACCGCAAAATCCTGCTCAAAATATTCCAATGGCATCTCCCATTCGGCTGGACGATATCCCGAAGCGCGATTGATTCGCAACATGACCACTGATTTTTTAAACTTCGCCAAAGTTCATGATTTATCCATATTATGTGATAAGGCGAAACTGATGACGTAATAAATACAGAAAAAAGGGCGCAAATTGTAAAATTTCGATTGTATTTGAAAGTTTTTGTCTTGTAGTTATAATATTTGATCATATTATTGCGAAATTATATCATTTACATTCCTACGGGACCGCCTACACACTATGCAGTTATGTTCTTTCTTAGAGAAAAAAAATAAGCCACGACCACCAAATTCGGGCCCATTTGGCGCATTTGGGGGCCTTAACTCAAATTTATCACGTGACAGGATGAACTTGAGCCAAAACTGGATTAGCCCACTACAATCCACTTTTTAATTTTACATCGAATGGTCAAAAAATTGGTGATCATGGCTTATTTTTTTTCTATTAGGCTAAGAGTCCTAGCCTTCGCAAATATCTCTATGAGTAGGCGGTATAGTTTGAGTCAAAATGGTGGCCAGCAAAGGGCGCATGTGCTGTAGTTTATTGACAATTTATATATTTCTGAACTTAGCTTTTGTAGTTGTACGAGCAGAGGATCAATTGGCGGATTGACGTCATCTTCTTTGGTCAAACCGAGAGCAAGTCCAAGAATCAACCCCACAACCACCACCAAAAACAATATCAACAATAAATATTTTACCTTCATTGTTAATAAGGCATTCTACAACTGATTGAGTTGTAGTAATATCAAACTGGCAGACGCAAGATTATTCACTTTTTCCGCCCAATTTTATTAAACAATAATAAATTGTACTCGATTCTTAAGGGTCAGCTGAAATCTTATACCACATGAAAAAATAAAGAGAAACCCGAATCATTGAATTTTGAGCAGAAATTTTGACTAATAAAATTGAAGGAAGATATGTATTATACAGTTGTGGGTGCGATATATTACCACTTACACTTGGCCAAAACCGTCAAGTTCTCACAATACAGCCAATTTCTGACTACATTTTTTGTCAACCATTTTAAATTTTTGGTTTTTTTTTTCACTATGAAAAGTTAAAAATTTGACTTTGACCCAACGAGATCATGTACTCAACAAGTGACCAAAAATACGATTGACAAGCAGGGCTCGGCACACTTGGCTCTTTTTCATGCTCGGCTCGGTTTTTGAGCGGAGAATTTTTTTGGCTTGGCTTGGCTCGCTCTAGCTAAAAAAAAATTCTTTCTGAAAAATTCCTTGGTTCGGCTCGGCTCGCTATTTTTAAAATTTTCCTCGGCTCGGCTTGACCAAATTGTAATTGTTGGCTCAGAGCTCGTTTTGCCAATTGTGCCGAGCCCTGATTGTCAAGTTTGTTTTTGTCTTGACTTGATTTTTACCATTTTTTGCCTCGGTCAGGTTATTGTTTGAATTAAAGTCAACCACATGGTCTTCATGTTTGACCGTAGTTATGTCGTTTCTAGAATTTTAACACAATCTGTTGACACGATAAACTACTAAAATGACTTATTCTTATGTATTTGTGTTCAGAAACGTTTTTATATAGTTCTAATAAATTTCTATTTTATGAAACCAAAAGTTACTTCGAGAAAAAGCGGCAAGTCGTCGCAATTGAGGCAAATTTACCAAAAATTTCAAGTTTTCACAATTTTTGGAAGACCCACGTACGTTAATGCGAAAAAGTGCGAAAAAGTGACAAGTTCTCGAAATTGACCACCAATTCCAACAACGTGTCAGGTTATCACAACATCGTCAACCTATCGCACCCACAACTGTAAGTAATTTTACGCTCAATTATTCCTAAACGGCCGGATTTTTTACTGTGGTTTTAATCGCCATTTTCATAGAGCTATTATAATACACCGGGTTCGCAGTTCTCAGACAGGTTTCGCGACAAAAAAGAACTGCGCAGCGCCTGATAACTGCGCATAGTGTAGACGTTATAGGGGGAAAATATGAAAAAAAAATGCCTGATAACAGCACGAACTGGGAATTTCGAACTACATCAGGTGCGCCGTTATGTTTCACCCCGTTATGTTACAATTTTTCCGGTTCGTTCTGTTATGTTATATTTTTTAGCAAAAAAATTTCTGGCGTTTTTGCCTACGCACTACGCCCTTATGTTACAATTTGTACAACAAAAACGCGTTTTTTGCAATACTTTTGAGTTACGTTATCACTATTTTCCCATATGTTACAATTTGTCCAAAAAACACGTATTGCGGAATATTTTCCCCGTTCGTCCCGTTATATTACAATTTTTAATTTTTTGGGGTTTTTCAGCGAAATCGCCTACGCACTGCGCCGTTATGTTAAATTTTTTTTGGATTGGGTTTTTTACATAACGGCGTACCTGGTGTGCCAAATTGTAAAAATTCGTTAGGTGCCTGACAACTGCGGGCTAACCTCCCTGATAACTGGATGCCTGATAACTGCAATCACCCGGTGTGGATGATTTTTGACAAGTTTGGAGCTTGGTTCAAATATAAGTACTAAGCGAGAGTCATTAAACCTTAAAAAAAATTACCGGCCGGTGGTGCAACTGCGGGTTATATGTTTTTTTAAATTAGTAATACGCAAGTCATGTTTATAGTTCTAAATTGTCTGTTTGTCATATTTCGAATACAGAAAAACCGTGGGCGGATCAATCCGTAATTTTGATAAGAATAAATAAATAATGTTAACTAATAAATACCATTAGAAAAATAAACTTAAACACGAATGCTGGTTCAAGATTCTATTTTGGTCCGGGAGGGAAATTTCCTGTGTTTGTAAATCAGAACTATTATCAAATATTTGATTTATCTGAATTTGGATGTGGAGNAAAATACGATTGTCAAGCAAGGCTCGGCACACTTGGCTCTTTTTTGGCTCGGTTCGGCTCGAGTTTTGCGCGGAGAAATTTTTTTTTGGCTCTAGCTAAAATTTTTTTCTGAAAAATTCCTTGGCTCGGCTCGGCTCGCTATTATAAAAATTTTCCTCGGCCCCGCCGAAGTGTAATTTTTGGCTGAGAGCGAGGTAAAGCGAGCCAATTGTGCCGAGCCCTGATTGTCAAGTTTGTTTTTGTCTTGACTTGATTTTTACATTTTTTTGCCTCGGTCAGGTTATTGCATGAATTTAAGTCAACCACATGGACCATGTGACATGGTTTGCATGTTTGACGGTAATTATGTCGTTTTCTAGAATTGGAACACAATCTGTTGACACGATAAACTACTAAAATGATTTATTCAGAATATATTATTCTTATGTATTTGTGTTCAGAAACGTTTTTATATAATTCTAATAAATTTCTATTTTATGAAACCAAAAGTTACTTTGAGAAAAATCGGCAAGTCGTCGCAATTGAGAGCAAATTTACGAAAAGTTTCAAGTTCTCACAATTTTTGGAAGACCCACGTACGTTAATGCGAAAAAGTGTCAAGTTCTCGAAATTCTCCACCAATTCCAAAAACAAGTCAAGTTATCGCAAAATCGTGAAGATATCGCAGCCACAACTGTAAGTAATTTTACAAGCAGCGCGGTGAGTTGTTTGCGTGGCTAGAGGACTCTAGCAAATAAGAGGCGCCTATAAAAAGCATGAGCCAATAGGCGCGCTTGTAATTCAGTTACGACGCTGGTGTCTGTAACTGCTTATTACGCTCAATTATTCCTTAACGGCCGGATTTTTTGATTTTGATTTTAAATATGCCATTTTCAGAGAGCTATTATAATACATCGATTTCGCAGTTATCAGTTTCGCGACAAAAAATAACTGCGCAGAGCGTAGACAGTATAGGGGAAAAAATGCAAAAAAACTCCCTGATAACAGCATTAGCTGGGAATTTCGCAATACCAAATTGCGAAAATAACTGGATGCCTGATAACTGCGCACCCGGTGTTGATGATTTTTGACAAATTTGGAGCTTGGTTCAAATCTAAGTTCTAAACGGGAGTTATTGAACCTAAATTTATCAGCTGGTGGTGCAACTGCGGGTTATACGCTTTTAACTCCCAGACGAAAGTATGTGCATATATGCACACGACTTGTTTTTTCGTCAATTTAAGGCCTATGGCCTCAAAATGAGTATTGCTGGTCCCCCTGAACTTTTCGAGAAAATTGCTGGTGAAGTTTTTTTTGTGTAGGTTGGAGATTTCAAATAGCTCTCTAGGGGCGCTGGTGCCCCAAATTAATTTCTGAATAATCAGATCGACGTAGTTTGATGAGCTCTACAAATTGGTTTTACCAGTTTTTTGGATTATTGCGAATTATTGTGAATTTTTTTAAGTGTGTGCATATATGCATACAATTCCCCCTAGGGGTTATCAATTCACTCCTACCCCCTGAGAGTTAATTAGTAATACGCAAGTCATTCTGTTTATGGTTCCAAATTGTCTGTTTGTCATATTTCGAATACAGAAAAACCGTGGGCGGATCAATCAGTAATTTTGATAAGAATAAATAAATAATGTTAACTAATAAATACCATTAGAAAAATAAACTTAAACACGAATGCTGGTTCAAGATTCTATTTTGGTCCGGGTGGGAAATTTCCTGTGTTTGTAAATCAGAACTATTATCAAATATTTGATTTATCTGAATTTGGATGTGGAGTTACGTCCAAATTATACAGTTGTAAAGTGACCAAATTTCATAATTAAATAATTTCATAATCAATAACTGAACTAGTTTTGTGAGACTTCTAGACGAGTGAGAAATTTTCAGAGAAATTACTGGATCCGTTAACTTACTTCAAACGAGCTTTATAGAATGTCCGGAGATTTGTGAAGAAACAAATACTATTTTCTCGTATAGGGGAGTCACTTTTGGGCACTTCTGAGTCCGTTTGCCAAATTACTTCTCACTAACAATAATTTCAATTTGTGATAGGTTATTACCTATTTGGGTATTTGGGTTTTATAAGCGTTAAACATGGCCTTTTAGGCTTTTTTTATTGAGAGTGCAAAATCATTTTTATTGTGGGTCTTGCATACAAAAATATTTATTGTTTTCTTAAAAATGATGTACACAGGGTGCGCCGTTATGTTTCACAAAAACATTCGAAAAATAGTGAAACATAATGGCCCGATCGGGAAAAAGTGAAACATAACGGCGTAGGGCTCAACACATAAATATATGTATTAGGGGAAAATATTTTCTCAAAACAGTGAAACATAACAGCACGCTCGGGAAAAAGTGAAACATAACGGGGTGAAACATAACGGCGCACCCTGTGTATTATCTGACTGTGTTTTTATTTCATTTTTTTCGATAGGAAAAAAATAATTCTAAGGAGATAATTCTAAAAAAACACCACTGATGATGACTGAATAGCCGAAATATCTGGAAATAGATACACCAGGTGCGCCGTTATGTTACAACCCTTCATATATAATTTTTTTCCGTTCGTCCCGTTATGTAACAATTTTTTGCACAAAGTTTTCCAGCATTATCGCCCACGCACTACGCCGTTATGTTACAAATTTCCGTTCTGTTACAATTTGTACAAAACAAAAACACGTATTGGGCAATATTTTCGAGTTACGTAATGACTATTTTTCGTCATGTTCCAATTTGTACAAAAATACATATTGCGAAATATTTTCCAGTCAAATCGCCTAAGCACTGCGCCGTTATGTTACAACTTTCCGTTATGTTACACTTTTTTTGGTTTGATTTTGTAACATAACGGCGCATTTTAAGTGCTAATAAAGTATAGAATTATCTTCTTATGATTCAGATTTATATAAATGTACTAATGTGAATGTACTGAACAAATCCTCAATTTTAGTATAGTATCATTTTGGATTTTGATTTTCGTTTTTTTTTTAAATTCATTATACCGTTTATATGCATATACACCACCTAACCATTTGACTTAACACCATTTGGCTGAACAGTTTGCATTTGACTTAACAGTTTGCAGTTGAATTAACACTTTTTTTGTCCTTTTTTTTTGTCTTTTTTTTTTCAGCATTTCCGCCTACGCCCTTGGGGTTTATCACGCCGACTGAGGGTTTATCAGGCCGGTTTTGGAAGGAGAAAGTGTCCTGACAAACCCTCGGGCGGTGTATAACATTTTTTTTGGATTTTTTCGTNAACAATTTTTAAAAAGTTTTCCAGCATTTCCGCCTACGCACTGACCGTAGAACTTAACAAAATTGATGGAACTTAACAAAATTGACGGAACTTAACACCTTTTTTTTCGAAAAGTTTTGTTAAGTTCCGTAGACAGGTGGTGTTTATATGCCTATTAAAATATTCAAAAATAAACTTAAATATGGCTTCAATTTGGGAAAAAAGTAACATACAGTATTTGGGAAGATGGACCAGGGATCGAAATGCAATCACAAAAATCACAAAATCACACTCACAATCACACGTGTGATTTTTGCGTGATTTTAATTGAAATTTTTTTTGGCTTTTGTGATTGTGATTCGCTTTTTTTTTGAGTTGTGATTTTGTGATTTCTGAGATTTTTGTGATTTTAGTGTGATCACAAAAATTATTTTTTTTAACATTTTATGATTGATTTTTGGCATGTTTTTTTTATAAATTTTCTGTATTCAGAAGGAATAATTTTTCAACTAGGGAAATCCCTGAGATGGACTTTGAAAAAAACAAGCTATATCACAGACTTTAAAACGCCTCGTTATAGTTCTTACATACCAAAGCCGTCAGATCACGAAAAACAAAATAAAATTAATGATGCTGTTATGACTTTAGTACTGGTCTGGTAAAATGGCCATAAAAACAAGTCGGTCTTATAAATATAAGAGATATAATTGTGGTTTAATGTCTTTCAATTGGCTTAATTATCAAATCAAAAAAAATTTTTCTTATCAATATACAAAAAAAAATACAAAAAGGTATTTGGCAAGAGGTGTATTTTAAATATTTGAGAAATAGACAATGACCGAACGTACGTTATTTGTCCCATATTGACTGTCGAAGTCTATGTTTTACTTTGCAAGAGGCTGCAAAACGTGATCGACAAACATAAAAATGTTATTTGAAAAATAATTACACTTTTAAAAATCCCACCAAGGTCAAACAAGATCAACTTTTTATAAGTATTTTTTTTTATGCTTTATGATGCAAAAATTATTTTACAGAGAAATATTTGTCATGACAACAAAAATCACACTAGTAGTTTCATATGTAGGTCTTAACTCCCAAGGTTTCCAAGTGGCATATAATTCGAAGGGGTTCATTAGTCAAAATTTGGACTAAACGGCCTTAAGACCATATTAACCCCCACGCACGACCCCCGGACGTTTGTCCGGCCCGGGTTAAAAAGCACAATTTTTGAGTTGTTTGCCTTTATTTAAAGACGTATCAGTGAAAACCAACATAGAATAATCGATTAGAAAGTCGGAGAGCAAGCAAAACGTAAAAATTTCATTTCACGCGCATTTTTTCTCTTTCATATTTCTGTAACAGTTTGTAGCAGTTTGTGAATTTGTGTTTTAGTTGTCAAATCGACCAAAAAGTGTCCAAGGGTGGTCGGAGAGCTTTCGAGAGTAAGCTCATTCGATTCAGGACACTCGATTTTTTTTAGTGAAAAATTACGTACAATTAGACGAGAGCAAATGAGGGACCGGACAAACGTCTATGTGCTTAATAATTGTGCTTGTGAGACGAAACCTTTTGAAGTTTACAGGAATTTAATATCGTAACAGTTTAGACTTTTGTGATTGTGCATGATATTTGAATATGAAGAAGGATGAGGAATGTCCGGTTATTCCGTTGTTAGATTTGGAATCAGGGG
Organism: Oikopleura albicans; assembly: GCA_004367875.1. Taxonomy (NCBI): domain Eukaryota; kingdom Metazoa; phylum Chordata; class Appendicularia; order Copelata; family Oikopleuridae; genus Oikopleura; species Oikopleura albicans. The sequence continues at coordinate 888,554 of SCLG01000006.1, forward strand.
AGTGGAAATCAGAGGAACAGAAAACACAGAACGATCTATCAACGCCTTCTAGGAATAGGTTTGTCTGTATTTTTTATCAATACTACTGGTAGATATGGTGAAAATGGGAAAGTCGAACATTACAAAAAATAAATGGTAAAACCAAGTTGTAGAGCTGCGGCTGTTGGGAACAAGTTATTACAAGTTCTGAATAGTCAGACCGACGAAGTTTAACGGTAATTTTTTCACAGATGAATTCAATTTTTTCTTGTGCGACGTTGAGCTCATGGGCTGTAAAAACGGAATTCTGAAAAATCAGATTATCCACAAAACATACCGAGTAACCTGATTTTGGGACCTGGCGCCCACTAGACATTGAGTCCTTGTCGACACTAGACCGTAGACCGTGAACAAGCTAACGCCCCCATTTTTATCCATTGTGGCGCCCTCGTCAACACCGAAACCATATATTGTTGTTGTGGACTTTCTAACGTGATTTAAATGAAACTTAAGAACTGTTTAACTTGGGCTCTAGTTCAAGTATTACTTATTATATTGTTCTAGGAAGAAGGGTTTGTCAATTGCTTGGGAAAATATCACGGCGAAAACAAAAAAAGGTGTCGAGATTCTGAAAGGTTTATCGGGCGAGTTTCCATCACACAGCTTATCAGCAATTCTTGGTCGGTCCGGCAGCGGCAAGGATAAGGATCACCGATAATTAACTCATGATTTTTTTAAGAATAATTATCCGGAACATGGTATCCGATAACGATTTAAATACAGGGAGAGGTAATATAGATTCTAAGCCGTTTTGGTGACTTATATTCGCTCAGCGNAAGAAATTTCTATAGGGTCTTTAGTCAAAATTTGGATCCCTGTGAGTTAAAAGGGCGCCGTCTGAATTGGTCTTTTTTTTTTCTTTTTCTTTAATATTGTAACAGTTTAGACTTTTGTGATTGTGCATGATATTTGAATATGAAGAATGAGGAGGAATGTCCGGTTATTCCGTTGTTAGATTTGGAATCAGGGGAGTGGAAATCAGAGGAACAACAAAAACACAACGATCTATCAACGCCGTCGAGGAATAGGTTTGTCGGTAGTTGTTTCATCAAGACTGTTGGTCGATATGGTAGAGATGGGCTAATCGAAAATTATAATTTCAAGTTATGAACTAATTTCAAGCCAGATCGACGAAGTTTGACTAATTTTTTTTTACAGATGAATTCATTTTTTTTGCGTGTCGCTGCGCCCCTGGGCTGTAAAAACGGAAATCTGAGAAATCGGATTATCCACAAAAAATACCGAGTAACCTGATTTTGGGACGTGGCGCCCACTAGATATTGAGTCCTCGTAGACACTAGACCTTAGACCGTGAACCATCTAGCGCCCCCGTTTTTATCCACTGTGGCGCCCTCGTCAACACCGTGATTTGAATTAAACTTAAGAAATACTTGGGCTGTGGTTCAAGTATTACTTATTATATTGTTCTAGGAAGAAGGGTTTGTCAATTGCCTGGGAAAATATCACGGCGAAGACAAAAAAAGGTGTCGAGATTCTGAAAGGTCTATCGGGCGAGTTTCCATCACACAGCCTATCAGCAATTCTTGGTCGGTCCGGCAGCGGCAAGGATTAGGATCACCGATAATTAACTCATGATTTTTTTTTTCAGAACACTTATCCGGAACATGGAATCCGATAACGATTTAACTAAATACAGGGTGAGGTAATATAGATGCTAAGCCGTTTTTTGGTGACTTATATTCGTTCAGTGCACTTGCGAACCAAAAACGGCTTAGCATCTATATTACATCACTCTGTATTGAAGGGAGTAATCCAATTCCGAAATTTGGTCTTTTGTCTCATTTTGTCAATAAAAATCGTCTGGGAAATGAACTTTGTCTCCCATAATCGAACTTTTTGGCTTGAAAAACTGTTACTGAAATCTGTCCCGGACATATTATTAAAGTGTATTACTTAAAGTGTCCCGAAGTGGAGAACCTCATGGTTTCATAATTAATCTTTCTTAGGCCCGCAGTATAATTCAGAAAAAAAAAATTACAAAACAACAAACTGTGATCTTGTTTGTTCGGACAACTTTGTTAAATATCCTGACCGGTAACAATGATCTGGAGTCGTTTGGTAACATTTGCGTCAATGGTGTTGCGGTTGGCGGAAATATATCACAAATATCCGGCTACGTCAGACAGGAAGATATTTTTCTTGGGGAATTGACTGTATTAGAACATTTACGATTTCGCTCGAAAATTCTCAATATCCCGAAAGTTAAACGCGATGCAAAGATAAAACAAGGTAACAATGCAGTCACCTGCCCTTACTTAGTTCCTACTCTGACTTGGAATACCCTTACTTACCGGTCCCTATGTAGACATTCTAGTTCGATTGATGAAGTTGAGTTTTTTCGTTGCATTGTACAGGGGTTGTGCGTATTAAGGCATGCCTAGGCATAGTTGACAATTTTTGAAAAACAACCGCTACTAAGCACACTGACCCTTATTGAGCACACCCAGGATTAAGCGAGTTTGATTTTAGAAATTAAAAGATTAAATTAAATTTCAATACAGTTTGAACTACCGCATGGGGACGCTCAGACTGTGAGGGTGACGTCAGAATAACGTTACAAATCATAGGAAAATTGCTCAAAGCCTCACAGTCTGAGAGTCCCCATACGGTAATAATACCAAAAACTAGTAACAAATGCCAAGGAGAAGCAATGTTAAAATCAGCGACCCCTATTTGGAGAAATAATATTTTTTATGGAAAAAGCGACCCTTATTCAGCAGGATTTTCACGTGGAATTTACACGTGGAAAATATTTCATGTATCATAAATTATTTTATAGTTTTGGAACAATTGCAATTGGCTGAACGTTCTCATACTCAGATTGGAACACCTGGTGTACAAAAAACATTGAGTGGAGGGGAAAGAAAACGTCTTAGTTTAGCAACAGAAATATTAGGGGACCCTCTGGTTTTATTCTGTGACGAACCAACGACAGGATTGGACTCCACAATGGCTGAGTAAGGATATGAAAAGAACATATATTTTTTTAATTTGTTCAAGGAACTAGAAAAAGTTACAGAAACCGTTATCTAACACTTGGACAGGATGGAAGTGGGATCAAAAAACACTATCGGGTTTGCGCACGCTGATTGGTTCAATGCGATTTTAGCTTTCTTTCTATTGGCTACAAGACTCTCGAATAAGCGCGCGTGCCATCCGATACGATTTTGTATCCCACTTTCATCGTGTCCGAGTGTTATTTTCAATTATCGCTATTTTTATTATCCCGACAATCAAGAGAGTAATTCGAATTCTTGATGAATTGAGATCAAACGGCATGACTATCATTTGCACGATTCATCAACCGTCTTCAAAGATATTTTCAATTTTTACCCATATAATGCTTATGTCACGAGGAGATATTACATTTTTGGGTAGCCGAGAAGGAAAGATATCAATATCTACCACTTAAGGATGGTCATGACCCAAAATACCAATAACTATAATTCCCATTTTTCTGACCATGGAAGTGAACATTGAAAAATCACGATTTATAACTTTAAAGTGGTACAAATGCCCAAATTTCANACTTCAAGATCCGCTTACTTGTAGCTCGGCGGAGATACGCAGAATGGTCTATTTTGACACGCCGTGGGGGGGTATATTTCTTGATGAATTTTTTTGATTATTGTTTAATATGGCTTATCAAACTTCACTTATTAAACATGCCAAGTTTCGAATAAATTGGTCTTTTATTTCAAGAGAAAATGACATCATCTCAGAGTCTAATTTCTCAAGCAAGGAGGGTATTGACCATCCTTAAATCGAAAAATCATAATATCTATGTATTAATATACATACAGTACGGTATATTATATTATGGCATAGCATGAATAGAATCAACGTTGTTTGAAAATGAGATAATTTATTTATTGCAGTTTGCGTTGATTGCAGGGAAATTGCTACTATGCCATAAGCAATCAAAGGAAGCCCTTAGTTGTTATTATATACCTATAGTTCAAAGGCCATTATTATTCTATGGTATGGGCTATTACCGTATGGCATTACCTAATAAGGTGCCTCTAAAATCCCCAAAAAATGTGAGATTTTTTAATAAATTTAAAAGATTTTGTTTATCAAGATACGATGAAAATACAAAATTTTTAATTTAATATACGCTAAGGTTATCCAAATTAAAAATTGCAGTTTTTGCTAACAACCTCGAATTTTCACAAAAAGTTCTAGATTAGGACTTTATGACCTATGGTCACCATAGTATGGTGTGTCAAAACTCAGAATTTACCGCTATTTATTCTACAAGGTGTAAATCGTAATTTTCTTATCTACGCAGTTATCTGGCCGACATTTTTGACGAAAAAATGTTTTGTTACGTAATAATGACCAGATAACAGTGCAGGGCGTAAGCGCACTGTCCAGACAATTCTCGACAGAAAACGGCCAGATAACAGCACGGGCGGGAAATTGCGCAGGATCCGTGACTATTTCTAGAATAAAAAGCGGTAAATTTTGAGCTTTGACACACTGTATTTGTAAAATCGGTTTTATTGATACCCTCAAACGAGAGTCCTTAGAATTTCACGATTCGATGCTCAAGCCTGTACCTCCACTATTCAACCCAGCTGACCACTATGTTGATCTTTTGGACCACTACAATCCGAATAATGAAGAGTTTATTTCCCATTGCATACAACGGCATCGAACTTTAGCACTAGAAACGTGCCCAAAAATAGATTATGGACTCGAAGTTGGATTAATCGGAAGTAAACGGAGCATTCCGAGCTGGTTTAGTCAAGTTCGATATTTAGTATGGAGGCAGTTTCTCCGTATGGTTCGAGACCCCTTGGCTGTCAAGGCAAAATTAATAGAATGTGTTTTTATTGCGGTTTGGTATGGTGCATTGTATTATCGCTCAGACAACACTTTTTCAAATGACAATTTCTTGTATTATTGGGGCCAAGTAAAGGATGTTAATGTGAGTAATGACAGTAATTCGTTTTGTTTTAATTTGACTCGCAGGGGAATTGTGTGCATATATGCACGCGACTTTATTTTTCGTCGATTTAAGGAATAAGGAGGCCCCGCAGCGCAGAATTGGTATTGCTGCCCCCCTCAACTTTTCGAGAAAATTCCATTGTCGGTATTTTTTGCGTAGGTTGAATATTTCAAACTGGTCTCTAAGGGGTCCTGGTGGCCCAAATAAATTTCTTTATAGTCAGATCGACGTAGTTTGACGAGCTCTACAACTTGGTTTTACCAGTTTTACCAGAATATTTGCGAATTATTGTGAATTTTTTAAGTGTGTGCTTACGTGCAACAATTTTCCCCTACGGTTTATCAAAAAGTCCTTCCCGTTGAGAGTTAAATTGAAGCTAATGAGCTTTTTTTTTCTCTTTTATTGTCTTTTTTATAATAAAACTTTGCTTGAAACAGGACCGTCGGAATTCGGAGAAAGGGTTGTCCGGTCACACTTAATTTATTCAACACCGGCTTTCCCGTTATCGTTCACTCCGTTAGTTAACAATTTTTCTTGTTCGTCCTGTTATCTTTCATCTTTTTCGATTTGTTTTCGAAAAATAACGACGCACCTGTTGTATAACTTTTACTATACATGTACAATTGCACACCGGGTGCGCAGTTATCACGCAGGTTTCGCGACAAAAAAACTGCCTGATAACTGCGTAGGCTGTCTCATAAGTTATAACTGTGCAGGGCGTAGCAGGAATAAGGGCTACAGATGCAAAAAAAAAAACTGCCTGATGACAGCACGAGCGGGGAATTTCGTATGGAAATTTCGTAGGGTGCCTGATAAATGCGCAGGGTGCTTGATAATTGCGGGCCAACCTACCTGATAGCTGCGCACCCGGTGTATATCGATTGTCGGCGCATTACCCCATCTCCAGAAACACATTATCCGGATTCCGCCGGTTACCAGCAGTGGCAAATTTCTCAAAAAACTGGTTAATAACATCACGACCGAAAATTATAAGGAATGTTTCATAAAAATAAAAATAAAAACTGATGAAAATCCGGGCGGGAAGTTTTAGAACTTTCCTCATACATTTCTGAAGAAAAAACACGCTAAAATTAAATTGGATTTAGGGTTCTCTGCTTGTGTCATTATTATTTTTGTCGATTCTGTTTATTGTGATGGTGTCGTTGCGATTTATGCTCCAATGGCCCCTCCTCCAACGAGAGATATCAGACTCGACATTTGAATTTTCCGCTTTTTTTGTTGCTGATAATATTGTCACACAGTGTTTTGCGGTTATTCTGCCATTATTGTACGCGGCAATTGCCTATCCGCTTTTTGGACTGCACAAATCGTTCATCAAGTGGTTCAACTTTTATTTTATTCTCACGTTAGAAGCGTCTGTGTGTTTGGGAATCGGCTATATTGTCAGGTGATTTATTAAAAAGTTTTTCTAATGGTCGGTTAATAACGCTCGGACACGATGAAAACGGAATTAAAAAATCTATCCCAATTGAGTTCCTCTTCTTTGAAACCATAATATCAGAGCCAATGGAAAGAAAGCTGTAAGGGCACTACCGGAAAACGGAGAAACAGGAAAACGGAGAAAATTTGCCAAAAATGGCCTCAAAATGCTCTCTAGCGCCAAAACGTGTCTCCTTTTTCGACTTTTTTATTTCACCAACTTAATCTCCGCATCAAACTGCCTCATATGTGTGAGTTTTAGAAAAAAAATATTATATTTCTTTAAAAAAATTCTCCGTTTTCTGGTAGTGCCGCTGTAAGCGCACAATGCGCCAACCAATGCGCGCGCCATCCAATACGATTTTTATCCCGCTTTCATCGTAGCCGAGTGTTAGTAGTTTTAAACTAAAATTTTACTAATAGTAAAAGGCCAATCAATTCAATTATTACTCAGTTTTGAGAGACCCCCAAAACTGCCATTTTAGACAAACAGCGAATTGCTTAATATTCTAAATAATTTAGTTCGTTTTCTCCGAATATCGACTTCACAATAGCCTTATTGCCGGCAGCTATCGTACCCTTGATTGTATTTTGCGGTTATCTGACCACTCCTGAAACAGTTCCTGCGTATGCTGGGTTTCTCAAATATATTTCGTGGTATGGGTTAAGGGTTTAATATTCATGAATACATTTAACTCACCGATATTGTCTTAATCGCTTTAATTTCAATTACATAGGGTGCGCCATTAACGGGAAACAATTTTTTTTTTGAAAACTTGCCCCTTAACGGCAACTCATAAGATAAAGAACATCACGTAACTAGTTATCTAAGCACCAGAACTGGTAAAAAAACTCTTAATAATTTAATTGTGTTAAGATAATTGGGTGGGGCGTTGGATAAGATAATTTGATAGGGCGTTTGATAAGTTAATTGCGTAGGGCGTTTGATGCGATAATTTGAAATCGCGATACGTTTTGCTATAAATAGTGTTATAATAACCCAACTTTGTTAAGATAATTGGTCTTAAGAAAACTAGTTAGAGGATTATTTAAAAGTACAAACTGTTAACCCTCAGAATTGATACTGCAATGAACTGTTGCAAATAAATCAGTGGCATGGAATCACTAAAGAAGAATTATGTCGAATTCGGCCAGAAAATTCAACTGGCATTTTAAAATCATTTGAGTTGACCGATGAATTCAGCATCAAAACTAAAATGTTTGGAATCACGAAAATGACACATACTGTCATCATGGAAGGTTAGTTTGCCCATTGAAATGAATATGACATAAACGTTACCGCGGTCGTTCGAAGAAAGTCTTTTTCTGAACATACGTTTTTCGTAGAAAATACAAAAACGGTTGGCGGAGAAAATGCGACAAACTGAAAAAAACGTTTTTCGGGAAAAATATTTCTCAATTACCTACTTACCTGAGTGTAGCTATATAATATTACTACACCACCTGTCTACGTAACTTAACAAAATTGACTTAACTTAACAAAAATCAGAAGTAGGTACAGAGTCAGCAATTTTGACTCGAAAATCTAGAAAAAAGGCCTAAATTGACGTAACTTAACAGTTTTAACAGAGTTAATCTGACACCTCGTCAAAAATTCTAGCTCCCAATATTCACGAAGTATTGATTTCAATATATTTCTCTAGATCATCATGTGTGCGATGTACTTTATAAAAATGGTGGCGTCAGTATTTTAGACCAGTATGGGTTCAGTATGGATCACTGGAATTTCAATGTTGGAGTAATGATAGGAAAGGTTGTTTGATTCATGAAACAAACTTGAAAGGTGATTATACTTTACACCAGGTGCGCCGTTATTTTTCCCTTTTTTTCAATTTTTTTCCATTCTTCCCGTTTTCTTTATCAGCTTTTCGAAATTTCAAATTTTCAAAAATAGGTTTATTCAAAAAAACTCGATTCGCTGATCACAAGGGTTTATAATGTTATTTAATTTTGGATCATTATCCCAAGAAAAATTGAAATTTTTAAAGTAGGCATTTGAGTTTTTTTTTCTTATCTTTTTGTACCTCATATGATCAAAAACCACGGTAAGTTATGATGATTGGATCACGAATTGTGGCGTATGCCATATTCAAAGTACGAATGAGTAAATTGAAGAAAAAGGTACTGACAGCAGCCAATTGCAGTAGGAGCGAAAAAATCAAACCAATATCATAAAATAATGAAAATTACATGTATTCTATGAACATATGTGCCTAAAAGCGTTCAAATAAAATATCAGGTAGCCGTGTGTATAATTTTTACGTTCTCGTTAACAGTTACGGCAAAATTTGCGTGTGTTTTCGGTTTATATACCGGTAGTATCGTTATTTGGCACCGGGGTTTTTCGGAGACTTTTAAAGATATTTGTTAGAAATCAATTTTAAAAACATTTGGACTAAGAGATATACAGGGGGTATGTAGGGGTGGACGGTCCACCGTGGACCATGTCAAATTGGGCCAAAATTGACTAGTTCAACTTTGACCTCAAATATGACCAATCTAGGGCGAAAAGCCCCTGCGCGTCCGATGCGACTAATAAGAAAATTCATCCAGAGGTGGTAACTTCAAACAGAATTTCAAAAATACTCCAATTTCGCTGAAAATTTAACAGTGAGGTCCGTACCATTTTTTTGGTGTTTGAATAAAATTCATAACTCAAAAACAACGACTTTTTACATGGGTTCTTGAATCGACAAAAATTGCCAAAATGACCTTTTTGCACCCTTTTGCACCCAACGAAACTATCACCAAACGTTTTTTCATCCCCGAATTGACCTAGGTGCCAAGTGTCAGCACGTCCGGAAACGTCCTGTAATTTTTGGAATTTCTGTTTGAAGTTACCATCCAGAGGCCGATATTCCGGTAAATACAAAAAAATAGATATTTTACCGGTAGTTTGGCGGTAATAATTGACCTCCATCACCCTCCGACGGGAATTTTGTAGGACCGAAATTACATGGCAAATCTTTTGTATTTGATATCCGATTTGTGGTCGGTTGTGGTCGGCTCAAATCACCGGTTCTCCACTAAATTATCGGTTTCTAGATATATTCCAAAAATTTGTCTCGTGATTATCACATCACTTAAAGGGTCACAGTTTTATTCTTACATTTACACAGTTTTATTAAAATAATTGAATAATGTCTTTCTTGGTGACGTCTTTGCGACATGATGGGCACTGTTGTTTTTTCGCCACAATTTGTTGAATGCAAAACCGACAGAAAAAATGGCCACATTTCCCGAAACAGCAAATTCGTCTCTTTTCTTTATCAAACTAAGAAACATTTTTCCAAATATGAATTTAAACGAGTTTTAAACATCACAGTAATTTTCAAACGCGAAAAAAAAAATGTTACCACTTTTTGGTAACGTTGCTTGACAGAGCGTTTGAGGCCTATGTGGCCTGTCATTGGACTTTTTACGCGCTCGGCCAATCACCGAAGGCGATTTTTGTCTTTGAAAATATTTTTGTATTACAGTCCTCCCGTATTAAGTGTCGCACTTAAGGAGAAATATTCATTTGCGCTATAAATTTTTCTCGTTTTGAAATCAGGACGAAAGCTAATGGTAAACATACTTTTTGAAAGCAAATGTTGCAAAGATTCAGGCACAGATCTTCAACGATCCCATTGTTACCTAGAACCAAATTAATAATTTGCTCTTGTTGTCTCATTTTCACAACGTTTTCTTCAAGTCGTGATTCCAAAGTTTCAATGTGATTTTTCAATGTCTTTAGCTCGGTCTCCAACTGTATATTGCGTTTGTTCAGCAAATCTAATTCGAGTCTTGCAATCCTGTCCGGATCTTTGCTAAAACATGGTTGATGCCGAGATTTGTTAGTTTAGGTACCCAGAAATGATACAAAGTTAAGAATAAATGCGTTGTGTTTTATGCATTGCGTGAAGCAATTCGGCGTTATATCGAATAAAGTAGAATTGGTGGTATATATAATTATGGACTATAACTTTTTCTTACGTAATTGAACCTTTTTTGGCAAAAAAATGAAAAAGAGGGTCAAATTACAGGTTTCATCATTTTAATGTAGTCGAATAAGTACCATAACGGCCCAAGAAAGGCGTAATTTGACCCCATTTTCGCCCATAAAGCAATTGAGTTAATTGTGTGAATACGACTATAGTTACCTGGAAATAATAACCATTTTTTCATCATAAATAGGGTCACTTTTGTTTCGTACATTTGTCATCCATTTTTCTTCCGCTGCTTGAAAAAGGGCGTTTGAATGAAGTTCGTTAAGAGAAAACATTCCACGTCTGAATCAGCTGTTTAAATCGTATTATAAACCCTTAAATTGTTCGTTTTACATATTTTCGTCTAAAAAGACATTTGTTTTATTGTACTATAAACCGTACTTCCATTGTGACGATTCTAATACGGACGATGCCCTATTTGTGTCGTTTTTTGAGAAAAATACAAATTCCCAATGGTAGATATGAAAGAAGTGGGCAAATCGAACTTTTTTCGAAAAAAAACTGGTTAAGCCAAGTTGTAGAGCTCGTCAAACGGCGTCGATCTGACTATTCAAAAATTGATTTGGACCACCAGGGTCCAGGTATAGACGCATACCAGAGTTCAACTCTTCAGCTTTCTTTTGCACCTACTTTCGACTCATTTGGATGTGCCACCTACGCGCTGGCCGGTTCAAAAAAAAGTTATTTTGCGTAGGTTGAAGCCTTCAAACAGCTCTCTAGGGGGCCCTGGTGGTCCAAATCAATTTTTGAACAGTCAGATCGACGCAGTTTCACGAGCTCTACAACTTGGCTTTACCAGTTTTTTTTTCGAAAAATTTTCGATTTGTCCACTTCTTTCATATCTACCAATAAAGGTGCTGGTATTATTGTCCGCGCAACAGCTTAATTGTCGCGCGCCCACAATTATTTTTGTGCGCGTAACCTAGTAACACGAAACGACAAGTATCAATTTCTTCTTCTTTTTTGTTTGGCGGACAACCGCACGGTAATCGTGAAGACTCGTCAGCATAACATGGACATGACTTTTAAAAACATTTCAAAAAGGAACCCGGCCGGGCCCGGGTGAGTTAGATAAGGCGAATTTTTTGACCCGGTTACATTTTTCGACTTAGCCGGTTTTTATATTTTTTGTAAGAACCGTACGTGACCAGACGTACTAGGAAGTGAAAGAAATCAAAAATATGAAACCGCAGAGAAAATCAGCCAAATTCATCGATAGATTAAGGGTTGACGATTTCAGGTTCAGAACCAAAATTAATGCCTAATAGGGACCACTAAAAAGAGTGGTGGAAAAATACTAAAGTTGTACGACTAGCTCCCAATAACCCAAAAAATTGAATACTTGTGGTAATTGTTAAAGAGTAAGCTAAATTTTCAGTCAGTTTTTTTACTTAAAATTTATCTTAAAGACTTTTGAAAATATCGCGAATATATAAAGCAATAACACGAAAGTCCAGAAGCACTTTGATATGTTACTTTTATTTTGCTAACAAATAAATTTAACACTCCGTCATAGAATACAAAATATTTTTTAAATTTTGAAAAAATGGACATTGTTTTGGTTTGACCAAACGTAGACCAGTATATCTTAATGTAGGTAATGCTTATTTCATTATTTATTTTTATTTTTCTTCTCTATTATTTCCTTAAAGGAANGGACTGGAAGAACATATTGTTTTTCTCCCAGATAAAAACGTGAATTATTTTTTTAATTTCAAAACCGTTTTCCGTTTCTTAATATCGTAATCCGTTCTTTTTTTATTTAGATTTAAAGTGAAAATGGGTAGCTAGCTACCCAATATGCGCATGACTGTTAATTTACACAGTTTTATTAAAATAATTGAATAATATCTTTCTTGGTGACGTCGGTGCGACATGATGGGCACTGTTGTTTTTTCGCCACAATTTGTTGAATGCAAAATCGACAGAAAAAATGGCCACACTTCCCGAAACAACAAATTCGGCGCTTTTCTTTATCAAACTAAGAAACGTTTTAAGAAATATAAATTTAAACAAGTTTTAAACAGCTAATGTTAAACATACTTTTTGAAAGCAAATGTTGCAAAGATTCAGGCACAGATCTTGAACGATCCCATTGTTACCTTGAACCAAATTAATAATTTGCTCTTGTTGTCTCATTTTCACAACGTTTTCTTCAAGTCGTGATTCCAAAGTTTCAATGTGATTTTTCAACGTCTTTAACTCGGTCTCCAACTGTATATTGCGTTTGTTTAGTAAATCTAATTCGAGTCTTGCAATTCTGTCCGGATCTTTGCTAAAATAAAAAAGGTGGATGTCGAGATTTGTCACTTTAGATACTTTAGAGATTGTCAAAATGATAAAAAGTTAAAAATGCATGCATTGTCTTTTATTCATTGCGTGAAGCAATTCGACGTTATATCGAATAAAGTAGAATTTGTGGTATACACTCCCTGAGGGTTTATCTGCCCAAAAAGACCCGATGGATGGTTTATCTGCCCAGTTTTTGAGGAAAAGTTTTCCAGCGAGTCCCCAACACATGAGTGTTTATCTGCCCACTGAGTCATTTTTGAAACCTTCATCGTATAATTTCAAAATCCCTTTTTGTATCAACCGATAAGTGATAAATAAGGTTTTTCTTTTTTTGCCATTTCGTAATTTTACTTTTAACAAGAACAAAATATACAGTTTATGCACCGAAATTTGGTACAAATCTAGAACGAGCCCCATCGTCGGCTTATCTGCCCAAAAATATTTCAGGAAAGTTTTTCCGCCTACGCCTACGGGTTTTTATGGACTATAACTTATACTATAAGTCTTATAGTATTCACTTTCTCTTACGTAATTTGACCCTTTTTTGGCAAAAAAGTGATCAAAAAGAGGGTCAAATTACAGGTTTCGTTATTTTAAAATTTCGAATTAGTACCCCTTTAAAGCAAGTCGTGAGTTGACCCCATTTTCGCCCATAAATGGCCAGAAAGCGGTCAAATTGGAACTTGAAGCCAACTGGTTCAATGTTGATTAATTATCTAAAAGAAAATTAGAAGCGTAAAAAATAAATTGAAGTAGATAAAAAAAACAAAAAAATATATTCTTGGTCTTCCGAAGTAAGCAACTGGTTTAATTGTGTGAAAACGACGCGTTAGTTACCTGGAAATAATAACCATTTTTTCATCATAAATAGGGTCACTTTTGTTTGGTCCATTGGTCATCCATTTTTCTTCCGCTGCTTGGAAAAGTGCGTTTGAATGAAGTTCGTTAAGAGAAAACATTCCACGTCTGAATCAGCTGTTTAAATCGTATTATAAACCCTTAAATTATTCGTTTTACATATTTTCGTCTAAAAAGGCATTTGTTCTTTTGTACTATAAACGGTACTTCCATTGTGATGCTCCTAATACGGACGGTGCCGTATTTGTGCTACTTTTTGAGAAAAATATAAATTCCCAATAAGGGTGCTAGTATTATTGTCCGCGCAACAGCTTAATCGTCGCGAACCAACAATTATGGTTGTCCGCGTAACCTAGTAACACGAAACGACAAGTATCAATTTCTTCTTCTTTCTTTGTTTGGTGGACAACCGCACGGTGATCGTGGAGGCTCGTCAGCATAACCTGGCGATGGGTTTTTAAAACATTTCGAAAAGGAACCCGACCGGGCCCCGGTGAGTTCGACTTAACCGGTTTTCATATTTTTGTAAGAACCGGACGTGACCAGACGTACTAGGAAATGAAAAAAATCAAAAATATGAAACCGCAGAAAAAATCAGCCAAATCCATCGATAGATTGGGGGGTTGACGATTTCAGGTACAGAACCAAAATTAATGCTTAGGGACAGCTAAAAAGAGGGGTTAAAACTACTAAAGTTATACGACTAGCTCCCAATGACCTAAAAGTTGAATACTTGTGGTAATTTTTGATGAGTAAGCTAAATGTTCAGTCGGTTTTTGTAGAAGTCCTTTTAATTAAAATTTAAAAACTTTTGACAATATCACAAATATAAAGCAATAATACGAAAGTCCAAAAGCACTTTGGTATGTTACTTTTAGTTTTCTCGCAATTAAATTTCAAAAAAAAAATTGACATGGTTTTGGTTTGGCCAAACGTAGACCAGCATATCTTAATGTTGGTAATGCTCATTTCATTATTTATTTTTATTTTTCTTCTCTAAGGAAAATCGAATGATGATTTCACAAACGAATTTTGGTCAAAATGCATGTACTAAAAAGGAGCATTTAAAAAGCAGCGTCCCAAAAAGGAGTAATGTAAAATAAAAATAATAAGAATTGGACATGTCCATTTTTCATTAAATGTTATTAACATTAAAGACAGTTTTGTTCAGCTCAAAAAAAATGAATTTTAAAATTTTTGCTGAAATTCGAAATTATCACGGGACAAAGTGACATTGAGCAAAAATGGGCAAAAACTTTGGGCTTAAATCTATTTTTTTAGCTGACCAAAACTGTATTAAAAGTTTTTTTTCGAAAAATTGAGCTGTCAAATTCTTATTTTTTTCCAAATTCTTATTTTCTTCTAACTGTAAGTAAGTATGTTGTTTTCCGTAAAATCTACCTGGGCTCAAAAAGTCCTTTTTTCTTATCTAAATGTCTTTGATTTTCGATTTAAATCTCTGTCCTTGATTTGAGTCTCATTTCTAAATCTGCTGTAAAAGTAGTTTGATTTTGCTAAAAAATGATAATTTTATTCAAAAGTAGAAACCTTGACGCAGTATCCAATACTCTTTATTTCAATAAAATAATGTCTGACAATACATACTGGGAAAATTAAGTTTTAGACGATTTACTGTTTGATCTCACGTTCATTCATGCTCAATCACCGAAACAAAACTGGTACCAATTTGTTTAGGAGGAGGCCAATGTCGATTATGGTGGTTTAAGGGGGAGGCCGAGGCTATCCAACTAGTAATAGGTCGCACTCGGGGAACTCGAGTCACTTTTTTCGGACTTTTGGAATAAATCGGGATTGCTAAAAATCATGTCGTATATTTCATTGTCAACGTCGTCCAGCTCCGCAGCAAGTTTGGCGTAATCATCATAAGCACTGAAATATATTATGCTATCGTTTGCCAAACCTCAAAGTTTGCCACAAAATAAAGTAAAAGAGAAAAACGATAGAATTGTCCTCCGAGGCATATTAATTTCTAAAATAAAAATGGGCGAAATTTGAGGTTTGACACACGGTAGTTACGGTGTCACATTTTTTGACGTTCTAGAACATTACATAATTGTAGTTTTTGTTGAAATTCTAGAACATTCTGTGTTTTATTACATGTCAAAGCCCAGAAGTTGCCTTTTTATTCTAGGAAATAAATTTCAGGAGAAAAATATGCAATTTTATTTTCGAGAATCTGAAGCGGCAAATTTTGGGTTTTGACATATGATCCCATAATGGAAAGTTCTTAAGTGTTTTATTTTGAATTGCAATAAAATTTTTTGATTTTACATCGAATAAAAAACTCGGGTATTCTTAATAAAATTACTATTTAGGGTGTACGAGAGAAGATTTTTCGTATTTTTGTCTAGAACTTTCTGGTTCATTTTAAGCAATGGAGACCCTAGTATGATTGTGTTCGTAACAATTGATTTAAGTTTATCAATTTAAGTTCAAAATCCGATTATAATTTGTTGATACTAAAAATATCAAAGGATAATCTGATAAAGAAACTTTCAAATAAACTAGATCAAGTCCGGAGAATTAAAGT
This sequence comes from Oikopleura albicans, assembly GCA_004367875.1. Classification (NCBI taxonomy): domain Eukaryota; kingdom Metazoa; phylum Chordata; class Appendicularia; order Copelata; family Oikopleuridae; genus Oikopleura; species Oikopleura albicans. Next base: position 904,719 of record SCLG01000006.1, read on the forward strand.
TAATAATTGTCCGTTGAATATTTACGTATGTCCTTAGAAGTTAATAACTCTTCCATGACGTTATAGTCATTCAATTGATGTGGATTCTCGTAAGGAACTTAACTTTAGTGTTACGTTACTAAGTGTTAACGTACTTAGTGATAAGGTAGTTAGGTAATTGGTGAATTAGAGTTAAATATGACTAGCACCATTATAGAGGCAAAAAACCCTTTAACTTTTTTTTTAACGAAAATGTTATTTTCAAATTATCAAATGTAAAATAAATAGAAAGAAAAAGTAATGGAGTGAATACGTACTAATTAAATGGATTGAAACTGTCTTGCAACGCGCTAATACTAATTGCAGACAATAGCAAAAGGCGTATTGTGCTTTTCGTGGAAACACTAGAATTGCTTTAAAATTGGGGAAAAAAATGTAAAAAACCTAACCAATTATCTTAACAACTGTTTTGTTTAAAAAGTCTTAAGATAATTGCATAAAATAGTTGTGTTCTGGGTTTGGTAAGATAAGTTTAAATCGAAATACGTTTCGTTATAAAAAGTGTTAAGATAAATCAACTTTGTTAAGATAACTGGAGAGTTATATTTGAGAAAAAAGGTGAAAATCTAAAGGTATTGACAATTTTTTTCTCGAAAACTGCACATCTAGACAGGCATGCACATCTAGAGATGATACATCTAGACTCTAGATTCTAGAGAGCGCACATCTAGATACTTCGGACTTTTGATAAATAACATTTTATTCCCTATTTTTTTTGTGCCAACTCATTTTTTCGCTCCCTGAGCGGCAGTACCGAGTGATTTTTAAAATTTTTATTTTCATTTGATTTGTCAAAATAACCAAGGTTAATCTCATTGAAGGTATATCAGTGGCCGCGAGCAAATTTGTAAAATTATCGTATTTTAAAGTGTTTCCTTAACATTTGTGTTTGAATATGATTTGATCGAATGAACCCGTGCTTATATATGTATTGTTGCAATGAATTACTAATCACATCGATAAAAATGAATTCACAAAAGCACTTGGGCAAAGCACTTCATGGACACATGTTTGCCTCGCATCCAAGTTTCAGTTGGAAAGCTGCACAAACCTACCGCAAACCAGTACTCCATTTTCATCACTATTTATTGTCTAATTATTTTCATTCAATGATATTAACCATGAACTGAAATCTAAACAGTCTTACCGCTGCATGGTGCCAGGTATGGCATCTCTAACTTTCTCATATACAGCTGAAAATTTCAACTTGAAATGCACAAAACGCAACGCCCAACAACGGCGCACACAGCCGGAATATTCAATTCTAGAAAAAAAAGTTGACTTTCTTCTATTTCGAGTTCTTAGACTACAAAAAACATGCTTTAAAGGGCAATGAACAGATCATTTTCTGCTTCTATCAAATTGGGCCAAAGTAGCTTTTGTAATGTCATTTAAGGGTGCGCCTTACCCAAAGCTTCAATATAACTGCTCAATGCATAGGCGAAAACGGTAGAAAACCCCAAAACCGAATTGTGATATTTTACCACTCATTATTTTGGTTTATTATTATTTTTAAAGTTTTATAAAAATAAGTGAGTCGAATTTCGAACGTTTAACCGCCTGGTCGAGCCCACGTGTTAGAATAAATGCAAGTATATTATACAAAAATTTCAGTCCAAGGTTTGTCCATAAAGAAATAGTAACTTGATTTTAATCAGAATATTTTCCGCAAGATAACTGCTAAGTGCGTGGGCGGAAGACGCGAAAAAAATTTGTATGAAAAATTGCAAGATAAGCGTACGAGCGGCAATTTTCGCAAGACAACTGCTCGCAAGGTAAATGCGCACCCTGTGTATTGATTAACAGGTGTTAATTGGAAAATCTTGTCGTTTTCCAAAAAAAAAAACGTATTTGGAAAAAATTCGCAATACTTTTGAGTTACGTACAGTCCCGACCTTCAAATTGTGCAATTTGCGTTTCCGAAAAACATGCACAAATTGGCAGTCGTGCACAATTTAGCAGTCGTGCACAATTTGGCAGTCGCTCATCATGGTACACATAATAACTCAAACTTTTTTACGTTTTTTTGTAAACTCCGTCGTCACACAACTTTTTACNCCCCCTCAACTTTTCGAGAAAGTTACATTTGCGGTATTTTTGTGTAGGTTGGAGATTTCAAATAGCTCTCTAGAGGGCTCTGGTGACCCAAATCAATTTCTGAATAGTCAGATGGACGTAGTTTGACTCGCTCTACAACTTGATTTCACCAGTTTTTTTGAATTATTGCAAAAATTGTGATTTTTTAGGAGTGTGCATAGACGCACACACTTCCTCCTACGGGTTATCAATTCACTCCTTGCCCCTGAGAGCTAAAGAAAAAATGAGAAGAGCATTTCCGCAATAAAAGTTTATTCCCGATTTTTTTTTCATCTTTAATTTTGTCAAAAAAACTCGCGAAAATAACCAAGGTTAATCTCATTGAAGATATGTCACTTGCTGCGGGCAAATTTCTAAAATTATCGTATTTTAAAGTGTTTCCTTAACATTTGTGTTTGAATATGATTTGATCGAATGAACCCGTGCTTATATATGTATTGTTGCAATGAATTACTAATCACATCGATAAAAATGAATTCACAAAAGCACTTCGGCAAAGCACTTCATGGACACATGTTTGCCTCGCATCCAAGTTTCAGTTGGAAAGCTGCACAAACCTACCGCAAACCAGTACTCCATTTTCATCACTATTTATTGTCTAATTATTTTCATTCAATGATATTAACCATGAATTGAAATCCTAATACAGTGATAGCTCTCCATGGTGCAATGGCATTTTCAACTTTCTCGTATGCAGCTGAAAATTTCAACTTGATATGCACACAAATGCCCCAAAAACCAACGGTGCGCACACAACTTGGAATCTTCAACTCTAGAATAAATAAGTATTTCGAGTTCTAAGACTACAAAAAACAGAGCTCGGCAAGAATAGTTTGGCTTAGCTTGGCTTGGTTTGGCTTGGCATAAGTTTAAAAATCGAAGTTAAGCCAAGCCAAGCCGAGGCGGTTGAAAAAAATTATCAACTTAACTCTTAGGGGGTTGGCCCTTTTGATAACCCGTAAGGGGAAACTATGTGCACGTATGCACACACTTAATTCACAATAATTCACAATAATTCTGGTAAAACTGGTGAAGACAAGTTGTAGCGCTCGTCAAACTACGTCAATCTGACTATTAAGAAATTGATTTGGGCCACCAAGGCCTCCTAGAGAGCTGTTTGAAATATCCAACCTACGCAAAAAATAGACCAATGGAATTTTCGGCCCAAGTGAAGCCCAAATGAAACCATAAAACCCCTTGGCCCAAGTGAACCCCTCAGCCCAAGTGAACCCCTCGGCCCAAGTGAAGCCCTTGGCCCAAGTGAAGTCCTTGGCCCAAGTGAAGCTTTTGGCCCAAGTGAAGCTTTTTTGCCAAAAACCCCATGGCCCAAGTGAAGCCCTTGGCCTAAGTGAAGCCCTCGGCCCAAAGGAAGCCCTTAGCCCAAGTGAAGTTTTTGGCCCAAGTGAAGCTTTTTTGCCAAAACCCCATGGCCCAAGTGAAGCCTTTGGCCCAAGTGAAGCTCTCGGCCCAAGTGAAGCATTTGGCACAAGTGAAGCTTTTTTGCCAAAAACCCCATGGCCCAAGTGAAGATTCATCCTGTTATCTTTTATTTTACGCTTGAAATCTAAATAACAGACAACTGTTAAATGACACAGACAAAGGCTTTATAATCCATAATTGTTGAAATCGGTTGAGTAGTACCACCCTATGGCCCAAATGAAGCTTTCGGCCGAAGTGAAGCTTGGCCGAAGTGAATCTTCACGGCCCAAGTGAAGCGCTCTCCTTAGTTTCCGTTATCTTGATTCAATTTAGCCCCAAGCTTTCCCAAGATAAAGGTACATTTTATGTATCTCATTTACAGCCCTAAATATTATTTTTAGAAGACTGGGTTCAAATCATTGGGACACCGCGTGGATTTCGCTACAAAAAGACTGAAGTAACAGAAAAAAAGTTTAAGGCTAACAGGTTAGTTTCTTAGACTAACTAAGCACCCTAAGAATCACGTAATAGGTTCTACTTTGTGATTTTTATTTTTTGTAAAATCCCATGTTTTCCCTCGACCTGAAAACTATATGATTAATATAATATACAGTCGTGGATGCGAGAACGTAACGCGCGAGAACGTATAAAATTGCGAGAACGTAACAGTCCGAAAACGTAACAGTCCAAGTGAAAGTGTTACGTTCTCGCATCCACTACTGTATAACGGTTGATTAAATATATATATATATCGGTTAATATCAACCGAACCAACTAGACAATAAAACAAAAAAGTAGACCGAGAAAGTGTCTACTACTGTAGAAAAAAAAATGATACGTATCAATAACCCCCTCGAAAAAATGTGAAAAGAAATGGGACAGGTGGTCTTTTGACACTATACTCAACTTATTATTTTTGTACATAATAAGTTACATAATATGTACTACATATACGCTGTATAACTTGAGACCAAAGTAACCTCGAAGATTACCAACTCGCACTGAATAAAATATATGACCATATATATAACGGGTGCCGGGGATCTCGACACACTTTAAAAAATATTTTTTGTGTCGAGAAACCCGTTTAGGTGGGGCAAAACGGGGAAGTCGACACAAAACGAAAAAAAAATCATTATGTTTCAGTATAGGGCGCTCTGCCAGTGTGTCGAGATCCCGCGTCACCTATATAACACGACATATGTACAATTAGTTGTACAAAATAAAATTAGAAGCTTGACAAAAATTAACATTTCGCCTTGTTTGAAAAAAGTTCACATATTGTTAACCGATGAACTTTTCTGATTCCCCCAATAAATGTGTATTACTTTAACTCCTACGGTCCAGATTTGAGCCTGCTACAAATCACTTTTTGGAATTTGAGTACAAATTGTATTATGGCTGTGTCATTATGGCTGTGCTTATTTTGGAGTTGGGATCATTTGTGGTCGCGAAAAACCCCCGTTTATGGGTACTTTTGCGACTAAATGTGTGGTCGCGAATTGTTGTTCAAAATATGGTTTCGTGACCAAATGGTCGCGAAATGCTATTTTTAACAAGGTTTCGCGACCAAATGTGTGGTCCCAAATTGGTGTTCAAAATATAGTTTCGCAACCAAATGGTCGCGAACTGGTGTTTTGAGTGAAGTTTCACAACCACTGTTTTAGGTGGAGAAAAGGTCGCGAAACCTTGTTAAAAACAGCATTTCGCGACCATTTGGTCACGAAACCATACTTTGAACATCAATTCGCGACAAAAGGTATCTTCGCGAAAGTACTCATAAACGGGTTTTTGCGACCAAGAATGCTCGTGAAAGTACCCTTCACCCTCATTTCGTTCTCTCTTAGAGAGAAAACGTTAAACGTTTGCGTTGGGCGAGGGAAAAAAATCGCGTTGGCCAAAGTTCCCAACACGGCTTGTGATGATATCGTATGCTTCAGAAAAAACGTTTTTTGACCACCCTTTGTTTTTCCCACCTCCCCGGTGGGGTTTAGTCACGTCTAAAGTGAAAACTTGACCATATACCATAGTACTTATTGGATGGACTTCAAAACGGTTAAGGCAGACTGTTAAACATAACATATGGCGGTTTTCTAAGTAGGTTTCTCCTGCGAATTCGGTGCCAAAAGGGTACTTGGCGATTGAGCAGTCTTAATACAAAACTGTCTATTTCGTCTCATCGCCACAATTTTTTTGGTAAGAAGTCATATCCTGTGCTCTTTTTTGACACTAACGATATCAAATTCATACATTAAAATTCATTCCTTCAAAACTGTAACACTATTAGAAACCATCAAAAATTAAAGCTCAAATGTTTAAGTTTTGAGGGTGAATTTAAGTTGTAAAACAAAAAAAAAACTAAATTGTTAAAATGTTGGTTGTAGAACATTTCATATATTTCCGTACAGGCATATAATTTAGGGTTTAACGACCAGTGAATTTTAATCGAAAACGTGTCTTCCGATTGATGACAAATAAACATCATCTTAGATTTATCTTCCTGTAAACAAAGGTCACCACCTAACCAGTTATCTTAACAATTGTGCGGCTGAAAACTGTTAAGACAATTAAATTTGTTAAGATATTTGGGTAGGACATTAGGTAAGATAAATGGAAACCGTGATACGTCGAAAGAGTATTAAAATAACCCAATTTTGTACATATAACTGGGGGTGTATACATAAGGATCTAAAAAAGTAAAACATGTACTAAGAATATGAAAAGATAATTGAAGGCTACTACAGAGCGTATTTCATGAAATTCCGCTGTCGTAAGCACCTATATTTTACCTTATTTTTTAGATGGTTGTCTCCCGACTTTCTCATTTTCCAGTATATAACCAAATTGAAAGATTCCGCGACTCGTCATTTCAAATGATTCACAATTACATTGTATGTTTTCTTTATTTTTTTGTCTTTTTTTTATCTGATTTGTCTTTATTTTGTTTCTTGATACCGTTTGTGACTCATTACATTATTTAAATCCTCTCGTCTTCTCTGTGGGTTTGAAATCCGTTTATTTTTTCATTTCCTGAGTTGATTTCTGCCCGTTATTAATATGCTTNAACCAACTAGACAAGAAAACAAAAAAATAGACCGAGAAAGTGTCTACTACTGTAGAAAAAAAATGATACGTATCAATAACCCCCTCGAAAAAATGTGAAAAGAAATGGGACAGGTGGTCTTTTGACACAATATACTCAACTTATTATTTTTGTACATAATAAGTTACATAATATGTACTACATACACCGTATAACTTGAGACCAAAGTAACCTCGAAGATTACCAACTCGCACTGAATAAAATATATGACCATATATCTAACACGACATATGTACAATTAGTTGTACAAAATAAAATTAGAAGCTTAACAAAAATTAACTTTTCGCCTTGTTTGAAAAAAGTTCACCGATTATCAACCGGTGAACCTTTCTGATTCCCCAAAGAATAAGCCTTACTTTAACTCCTGTGGTCCAGATTTTACAGACTCGGTGGTGATACAGAAAGCTTCTGTATATCTTAACTCCTAAGCCCTTGGGCCAAGGTTCCGAAATTGCATATAATACGAACGGATTCATAAGTCCGAATTTGTACTGAACGCTTTTGTGACCATGTTAACGACAACAATATCAGTTCCGTTTTGGGTTTCATATTTTTCTTCTAAAATTTAACTACTCCCGTGTGATATAACTTTATATTTTGGTTTTGAATATTAGAAGTCCCTACTTCCATTCACCTCCGATACACCACAATAAAACTGTCAATCAATTAAAACCTGCTTTCTAAAATCCACCTGGCGTGCTCAATCGAGCAATTCCACACGCCAAAATTCTGCGCCTTATTTCCCATTCACGTTTTACTTATTTTACAGACAGTCGATTTTTACCCAATAAATTATACCAATATACCAGTTTGTCTTTTCATACCAAAACATACCGAATTCTCAAACCCAGACACAGCACGTGTTTCTGCGATTTCCCATTAAGCAAGGTTTAATATCAATTTTGGTCCATTTAGGGCGTTTAGTCCCAATTCGGACCGACGAACGATTGGGAGTTAAAATAGTATGTGGTTTCTGCCGTTGAAGTCTTTTGAGTTGTCTTCAATGAAGACTCTTCATCGGCTGCATGTTTTTTTACAATGGCTGTGCCAGTTTTTTTTTCGATTTTCTAAGGTCGGCACGCCTATGTTTCTCTAACGCTCGCGTTGGAAAAAATCGCTGTGTTGGCCAAGGTTTCCAACAACGTTTGTGTTGACATCGTATGCGTTAGAAACAACGTGTCTTGGACCACCTTTCGTTTTTCCCACCTACCCGCAGAGGTAAAGTCTAAACTGACGACTGGGCTATATAGTAACTGAATGAGCTTCAAAAGAGTTAAAGCAGAGGGGTAAACATAACATATGGCGGTTGTCTAAGTAGGTTTCTCCTGCGAGTTCGGTGCCAAAGGGGTACTTGACGATTGAGCAGTCTTAATACAAAACTGTCTATTTCGTCTCATCGCCACATTTCTCACCATTTTTTGGTAAGAAGTCATATCCTGTGCTTTTTGACACTAACGAAAGATGCATCCAACGATATCAACTTCATACATTAAAATTCATACATTCCTTTGAAACTGTAAAAATATTAGAAACCATTAAAAATTAAAGCTCAAATGTTTAAGTTTTGAGGGTGAATTTAAGTTGCAAAACAAAAAAAAACTAAATTGTTAAAATGTTGGTTGTAGAACATTTCATATATTTCCGTACAGGCATAGAAATTTAGGGTTTAACGACTAGTGAATTTTAATCGAAAACGTGTCTTCCGATTGATGACAAATAAACATCATTTTAGATTTATCTTCCTGTTAACAAAGGTCACCACCTAACCAGTTATCTTAGCAATTGTGTGGCTGAAAACTGTTAAGACAATTAAATTTGTTAAGATAATTAAGTAGGACATTAGGTAAGATAAATGGAAATAGTGATACGTCGAAAGAGTATTAAGATAACCCAATTTTGTACAGATAACTGGGAGTGTATACATAAGGATCTAAAAAAGTAAAACATGTACTAAGAATATGAAAAGATAATTGAAGGCTACTAGAAGCTCAACAATATTTACATGTATGATCTAACCTACGCGGTTGGGTTCCCACCAATCAAGTGCCAGCTTCGTCACAATTAAAACGAAATTTGTGCTTTCACCTAAATTTTAATTTTAAAAAAAGTAACAACCGACTAAACTGAGTAGTGAGAAAATTAGCCAGATAAACCAGCAGGGTTTTTTTAGTACTAAGCGCACAAATAAATTCATTAAATTATAGCAAGACATATTTTATTTCATTCGAAGACACTAGAGCAGAGTAAAACAGTTTTTTTACTAAAACGAGTACAAAAGCAGCAATCATTTTTTATGTTTTCGCACATGGTTGTTTAACTGTACTTTTCGTGTGCAAACGTAAGGGCATTTCGCGCATTTGAAAGGCCAAATGTTCAAGTGGATTGTTTGTGTGTGTTCTTTTAGCGCGCTACAACGAGGCTGTCCAAAATCACTTTTAGAGAGAAAATTTAAAAAGTAAAAAGACATGATTTTTATAGCAAACAAAAAAATGAAAAAAGACATGATTTGTAGAAAAAAAAATGTAGGTATTCTTCCAAAAAGAACCGTTAAAAGACCATTCTAAAGATTTTTCCCCGAAAAGTATGCTTTTTATTTCTCAAAAAGACCTTACTGCAAAAACAAAAATCATGTAAAAAAACTGAATTGACATTATAACGCTCACAACCTCAGACCTTATAGCCAGATCCCCTGAAAGCATCGCGCTTTCACTGGTTAACTGTTGTGCGCCCGTTTTCAATTTCTAGAATACGATTGGAGTTTGTAATTATTGTACAGACTGGACGGTCTAAAAAGCGACCAATTATTGAAAAGTGAAATGTCGCAGAGTGCCTATTCAAAAATTTTTGTCAACAATTGGTCGTTTTTTATACCGCCCAGCCTGTATAATAATTGTTCAATTTGAACTGTTTCTAATTGTTTTTGAAATTGTGCATACATGTCAAGACAGGCGCGCAGCAGTTAAGTTATTCTTGTGAGCTGGTGCGCAAATTTTGAGCGCTAAAATTTTAAATTCAGCTTGGACAGCCTAGCTACGTCGAGAATAGGTTTTATCGCAAATATCACAAGTAAGCTTCTCCTGGGCTGCTGATGGTTGTGATTTTTTTGACTCGCCTTTTTTGGACATCATTTTCCAATTTTCCTTGACCTCATAATTCTCCTTCATACCCTCCGGGTAATCGCCGCCGCCTTTAGGAGTTAACGGCTGAAACATTTCCGCATTACTTTTCAAAATTTGCTTAATGTCTTCGATCAGCTCTCTGTCGGTCATTCGAAAATGAGCATTTTCAAAAACAGGTTCAGCAAGTTGTTCAACGACATTTTCCACAAACGGACTTTCATCAGTTTCTGTTGAGTCGAGGCATATTTTGTGTGGTGGTGAAACTCGGGCAAATTTTCGCAAACATTTCTTTTGTCTTTGATGGCGTTTTTTAGAAATCATACCAAAAAATGAAATGGATTCCAGCTCGGCACCGTAGTCTATGGGAGAAAACATTTTTCGAGGAATTTCACCGCGAAAGTTATTGGTCCCCTTTTTAGCACATTGCGTGGGCGATACCAGAAATACATTTCCTGAAATATCCCAGGCAATACCGTATGGGGACGCTCAGACTGTGAGGGTGACGTCATAATAGCGTTGCAAATCGTAGGAAAATTGCTCAAAGCCTCACAGTCTGAGAGTCCCCATACGGTATATACAATATATGCAGCCCTGACGGGTTATCTTCCCTGTATAAACGCTAAAAAACGGAACGATAACTCTAACTTTGGTAAGATAACAACATACATGTATAGCGTAGGCGAAAACTCTATACGGTTTGGTCCAAAAAGTGGTACTATCTTAAAGATAACCCAATCTTGGTTACATAACTACTGGTAAGATAACTCGTCAGGTGGTGTATGTTATGCTCGCGAAATGGACATTTTTTGGCCAACGAGATGTAGCAATCGCTACAAATATACAACCCCTGAGCCGTTACCTGGCCAACATTTTTGCCGAAGAAACATTTTGTTACGTAATAATGGCCAGATAACGGCACAGACTGTGCCGCACAGTCCTTAACATATAAAGATAGGGCTATCTGGAAAATTATTGCTCAAAATTCCGGCCAGATAAATGAATGAGCGTGAATTCCGGTCAGATAACGGCGCAGGCGTGTATAGTATAAAGTATCGATTGTTATATAATACAATGTATACTCTTTCTAATAATGGAAAATCTGTATTGCAGACAGACGCAATGAAACACGTCGGCCGTTTTCCATACTTTTTCATTCCCAGATATCATAAAAAATCATTTTTGTATGCATAATGAATTTCTAAAAAACACCTTGGTTCCTCTTCCCCAAATTCCATGTGTCGAAAGAATTGTATATTTGCTCGATGAAAATCACTCCGATCGTCTTGTTTTCCTCTTTTATTTATCCTTATTTTTTCAGGGCTCTAATTCCAAATAAAAAATCGCTGCTGTAAACAAAACAGAAAAAAATGAGAAAATATCTAGCGATGGCAATCTGACCGTTTTTTTTTTGTCAAGCTAAAGATGACGAAAGAAGTGTGCGGATGCATTGACGAATCACATGGCGAATATCGATTGTGAAGCGTCTGAGATTACGTCATCGTCTATGAATCACACGGGGTGAACGAAAAATATTATGCGTAGATATGCTCGGATATGGTTATGCTTTTACGCCAGCAAGCTCTACATTCGAGTCAATTTGATTTTTGAAATTTTATGAGTCGCTCTACGAGTAAAAATAACGTCACAAGTTTACCAGTAATTACTAGTAATTTTATCGTTTAATTTTAACTCCCAAGGGTTTCAAGTGGCATATAACCGGAAGCCTACGGGCCGTATAGGGGTCCAAATTTTGACAAAACGTCCTTGCGGCTATGATACGCTTTATACACCGGGTGCGCAGTTATCATACATCCAGTTATCAGGCAGGTTGGCTCGCAGTTATCAGTCACCTTGCGCAGTTATCAGACACCCTACGAAATTCCCCGCTCTTGCTGTTATCAGGTAGTTTTTTGCATCTTTTCCCCTTATTCCGCCTACGCCCTGCGCAGTTATCAGGCACCCTACGCAATTATCAGGCAGGTTTTTTGTCGCGAAACCTGCCTGGTAACTGCGCACGCGGTGTATATAAACGAACGATGCGGTTTCTTGACTACGACGAATTCAACGGAAACTATGAAAAAATTCTCAGACGTCTCCAACAGAGTATAGGAAGATTTACAAAAAGACGGTATAAGTAGGACAACTTTTACCGCCGGTAATTTTGGCGTAGAACGAACGAAGATCATAAATCGCTGAAACAGATGACGACTAATTTTGTCAGAATTTTTTGGACAAATGAACCCCTGGGAGTTAACCTTGAACTCTATCCTTTTAAGTTAAGATAGAACAAGCAATTTGTTCTCTTTTGGGATAATTGTAGCCCGAGAATACGATAAAGTATTACTTTGACAGCAAACTGACATTTTATGTGATAAAACTGACATTTTACCGTTAATTGTCGTTTTTTGTACTTTTCAAAATTATCTGTTTAATCTGTTCCATAAAATCCGAACCGACAATTTCAAATCTGAACTTACTTTTTTCTAACAAATGTTCGTTATTCCCATACAACGATAACCATACACGAAATTTGGGCTGAAAATAATTAAAGCTTAAGGGTGTCTTGTCCGACTTTATTTGTGAAAAGAAAATTTATCGTGGTTGTTTTTATTACATTTTATTAGGTTTAGTACATGTCAACATATTGAAATGGCCCGAGACAGGTTATTTATAAGTATAATCAAGTTAAGTTTGCCATATCTCCATACATAACATCCCGTGCATATGTATAATAAACACGGCCAAGGGTTAACATGTTGTATCGCTGAAACTGTATTTCTGTCTCCTTTGTATCTGACCATTGATAATCGTCCGATTTTGCTCCATGGAAATACCCGAGTCACTTTCAGCTTCGACAATTCCCGAGATAAAATCACTGTCATCAAATGCTACGTTATCCTCTCCTAAAGCTTCCTCATCTTGAAGAAATACAACTGATTCTGAAATGTTTTGTTTAAATTTGCAAATCATATTTAGCGGGCGATTTATCGGGACAACTTATTGGTCAGGTTTTGCGAAGGTAAAAGTCGAAATGGCCATAGATTAACGCATGGAGTTTTTGGGGCCTATTAAGATACACCGCCTGAGGGTTATTAGGCCACTTGTCCCGCTTGTGTGCTTACTAAAAACGTTTTTCGTCTATCCCGCCCACGCTCTAAGGGTTTATCAGGCCTCCTCGTTTTGCAAATTTTCCAGCCATGCCGCCTACACCCTTGGGGTTTATCAGGCCGCCTGAGGGTTTATCAGGCACGTTTTGGAAGGCGGAAGTGGCCTGATACACACTCAGGCGGTGTAGTACCTATTGTACATATTGCGTACCTGGGTGTAGCAGTTTCCAAGAGAATATCACGCTTGCAGACGTTATTGTTAAAAATGTACTCGGAATAATATAACAGAGCTGGTAACTATTTGTCAAAGGATAGATTTGGCCGGCGAACAAATTTGAGAGCACAATTGTGAATTTTTCCATTCCGACTCGAGTGCCTTGAATCACGGACTGGTGCTCCGGTAAAGACGATTTTGCCAAGATTGAAGAGGAGCAGGCCATAATATAACTAAAGTGGGTTACTTTGTTCAAATAGGTACATTAGGGTGTCCGCAAACGCGGATTTTAGAAATATCATCTGTATTCGAGAAAATACCGCCTGAAACACAAAAACGTCCTTGTCAGTGACAGGAGGTTAATAAATCGGTGTAGTTTTTCATCAGTGGATCAATCTCGATATGCTAGGATGTCCAATTATTTGATTTGGACACATTATTTGAAGGGATTTCCATAAAATAGTTTTGATCTAACAAACATGTGTAACCCCCTTAACACAACCGAAAAAAGAATGAGACCAACCACACCAACGGGTATAATCCATGATGCTCGAAACGTGAAAATCCCCATTAATCCGAGCAAAAGTATCGAAATACTCAGTTCAATTATCAGGCCAAATAATAAGAGCGAGCGTTCTTTGAAAAATCGAAGCACGATTATTAGTGAAAAGTAGCCAAGTGTACTGAATCCACCCGTTATTGCATAGACATAGCCATTTTCAACCGGACCAAATCCAAGATAATACTTTGTCACTGAATTACAACAGTTATTCACAATTATCTACAACTACGGTATAAATTACGTTACTTACGGGTGGTAGTGTCGGTTCGTTTAGAAAAAATGCTAAAAAGAAACCCTTACTGGAGATTGGGCATACGTTATAACGCGTTATATCAGTTTGAGAATGCCACGAGCACCTTGACTCATTATTTGTGAAGCATTTCCATTTTTTGCCGGGACCATAACTATTGACAGTGACCTTCAGGGAGACCATGAACTTGGCACATCCGTTTTTAAATGTTTTTTAAATGACTTTTAAATGAATTTTTTGAACTTAAACTCAATGGTGATACCTTTAAGGTTTGTTTGAGGTGAACTATACGTATACAATTCCATAAAATATAAAATTGATGTTTATTTGTAAACAAATTGACCCTACCACCCGTAACTTATGCAGAGACAAATATTAACTTAATTTTAATCGGAAATTTGTTGCAAGATATGATTAGCGTACGAGCGACAATTTTCGCAAGATAACTGAGCACCCTGTATATAATTTATAGAAAGTCAGTGCGATGTAACTTTTCCGCCATAACATGCGATTTGTATGGCAAGTTAAAGGAAGGAAGACGTAAGCCAATTTTGCGCGACAACAAAGTGGCAGTCCTATGTTGACAAGATCGTGTCTGGGTTTTCAATGTTCATTATTTAATCATTAAATTAATCATTAATTGATATTTCGAAATAAACAAATTGTTAAATATTATATTTAATCACCTTTACCTGACATGTCGAGCAATTAAACATGCCCAGTACTTAATACTGAATCAAACTTGGTTCGAAAAAACGAAGTTGAAAGTGCATATTTTACAACTTCTATTATAACCCGAAAAAACACTGATTTCAAACTTCTACATTGCCCCCCTTAAACTATTTATCTATGAAAGTAAAACTTGTAAAACATTTTTTTTCCGCTATCGGAAAAAGTGTGTATACAAAAAGTGTGTAAATATGGCTTATTTCGTGTTATGAGTCACTTATCCTGTGACCCATTGAACGTGGCGAAAAACTGGATTTAGCAACTACGATCCACTTTTTGATTATGAGTACAATGATGACCTCAGTTTTTTTGAATTGACCACCGGTAATTCTTTCGCTTTTACCGTTTCTACAGGTCTCATCAGAAATTTCCCTCGATTCTCATTCTGATGAACACACTGATGCTACCTCAAAGATGTACAAGAATATCATTTGACATAGATGATGAATAATGATGTGGTCAGTTACGCGCGTTTTCGTAAAACCCAGCAAAAAACTAACCTTGGGTTAATATTGCTTCGTTTGTTGATTGTAGGCAATATAGCGCCATTGTCGACATACAACATACAACAGAAACCTCATTAATAGCGCCTAGTTTTTTCACCTGGCGGAGTTTTGCCGTCGTAACAGATTTCTGGCTTTTTGGCTTTTTCAAACTTTCATTGTACGGTTGCATGTACGTGGCGAAAATTAACAAAAGTATGAATATCACACCGGAGATGATCAATTGCATGTACCCCGTCGAATTGTATCCATTTAAGGGCTCGTTTTTTTTTTCAGACTGATAAAACACCATGTATTTTTTTTTGTAGATTCCAAGAAAACTTAGTTGCGTCATTCAAATTTGCCAAATTTGGAGTTATGCATGTTTACCGTAAAAAGAAATTATAGAACATGTCAAAAATCTAAGGAAAAATTACAGCAAAGTTTGTGGATATCCAACAATTTTCGAAAAATTTCAAAAAATTAACGGAAAGTTCGATAAAAACTTTGGAAAATGTGGGTAAACGTTCCAGATCGTGTCCGTTATCGGGTCAAATTCCAAATAAAAATTATTAGACCATTCTACGCTGTTACCGTGGTAAAATTACGCAATCGAGTTAAAAAACCGAATTACGGGTAAAAGGGCTATTAACTACCAACCATAACTACAGGTTTAGCCTCATGAAAATCGGCTGAGCGTTTCTAGAATAGAGCAATTTTCTTCTTTTTTCTTGCAATGGGGTGCTCCTATTGGCCAATATCATTTTAAAATATGCCGACACGGTATACTAGAAACGCGCAGCCGATTTTCATGAGACTAAACCAGTAGTTATCTTTACAACTGTTTTGATCAAAACAGTGTTAAGATAATTGGGCAAGGTGCTTGGTAACATGAAAGGCGCTTGGAAATCGAGATACGATTGAGTCCGAAAGTGTTAAGATAACTCAATTTTGGTAAGATAACTGGTGCTAAGAAAACTGGTTAAGGGGTATATAAAATTCTTTTCGAACCCGTACCCATTTATCGCAAATAAACATTGTCCATTTTCATCGGTTTTCGAAATACACCGTGGCGGTACACCGGCAAGAAATAAGGTGACACAGAGGGGACCAAATATAATTCCGCATTGTTTAAGAGCATAAAAAATAGTTATTCGTTTTGATTTTTCGGCCGGCTCGCAAGATTTGGCAACCATCCCAATAATTGCGCCTTCGAGACCCGTGCCTAATCCGCCTACAAAACGGCCCAGTAATATTGTGTATTTTGACTGGATCGTGTAGAGTAAACTGCCCGCGAATAGAAGACCAACCCCAATAAGGGTCAGAATTTTGGCGGCCTTAAAGCGATCGAATGCCTGACCCCATAGAGGTGCGGCCAAAAGTGCACCTGCTGAGTAAGCTGCAATGGCATAGCTGAAGTAACTGCCAGACGCTCCGACAGACTTAATATTTCGGTATTAGCACTACACCCTTGCCTAGTTATACACCCTTGCGCCGTTATGTGACAACATGTTATAAATTATGTTTCGAAACTACGTAATTGAACCGCAACTACATGCATGGTCAACATATACCACATAACCCGTTATGTTAACACCACCAAACGTCAAAAACTGTTAACATAATGGAATTTTGTTAACATAATGGGGTAGTGCGTTTGGTTAAATAATTGAAAATCAAAAATAATTATCAAATCAAAAAAAGTGGTAACATAACGGAATATTGTTAACATAGCGGGTGTTACCACCAAGGGTTATGTGGTGTATGTGATGTCGTATTTTATGTTATTTATGACGTACGCCACCTGTCTACGGCATTGCTCGGCACGAATGGCTTTTGGCCAAGCCAAGCCAATGAAAATGCCTGGCTAAGCCGAGCCCTGGTCTACGGAAGATAACGAAACGATGGGGAAAAAGTTTTCAACTTTCCTGAATTTTGTTAACTTCAGTAGAAAATGCGTCAACTAAAACTGGAAAAGATAACGCAAATAGACTGTTAACTTCCATGAATTTTGTTAACATCCGGGCATTTTGTTAACTTTCGTAGACAGACGGTGCTCCGCGGTGTATTCTCTTTTGACTTAATTACGCGTGTAGTTTTTTTTTGACTAAAATTGGCAAAAATAATAGCGTCAGTTTCAGTCCTAGAAATTCTTCGTAACCATTCCTATGGGTCCCGTAAAATTTCCCCGCATTTCCGATACTGATAAAAAAACTGTAACAGATTTACAATTTTAATGTCAACCCAAGTAAACTTACTATGAAATAGTCGTACATTCCAGATAAATGTATCGCATAGTCAACACCAATAAAAAAGAACAAAAGTGCGAAAGTACCATAATTTCCGTAATATTTTATCGTTTCATATTTTAACATTTTAAGATTCGGCCAGGAATTGACAATGGACTAAATTCCAAACAAATACAATATTACGAAATGTATTGTTCAATTCACCCGCAATGATTCATTTGTACAATATTATCACTTGTTGATAAAAGCCGAGAGTGACGCGTATGTCGAATTATACACAGCATTTCAATACAGATGACCCTCCGAATAAGCCCGGCACAATCTCAGAATCGTCCAAAAAGGCCGTGATGGGCCCTAAATAAACACTGGTCCGTTAATATGCACACAACCGTTTAGCCAAAATGAAATATTGATACAAGAAAGGAAAAAAATCTTTTTTAAGCCAAGCAAAGCTGAGCCAATTTTTTGAGAGGGGAAATACCTAAGCCAAACCGAGCCACAATTTTTCGGAAAAGGAAAAAGCCAAGCCAAGCTAAGCCAAATTTTCTCGAGAGGGAAAAAAGCCAAGCCAAGCCAAAATTTTTCGAGAGACGAAGAAGCTAAGCTGAACCAATTTTTCGAGAGGGGAAAATCCTAGCCAATCCAAAATTTTTCGAGAAAGCAAAAAGGGAAACCAAGCCAAGCCAATGAATATGCCTGGTTGTGCCGAGCCCTGCTACAGCTGGTAAGATTGGCCAAAATTGATACCTTATCTTTTTTATACACATTTGAAGACTTTTAGTTGAAATTTTAATCATATTTTCTAATTTATTTCGTTCATAAATAAGTAAATAACAATAAATCGAAATAAGTAATAGTTTTCTACGAACAGTTTTAACTGCGATTTGTTTTGCGGGTCATTGCGAAACTGGATCAGGTCCTGCTCCGGGTTGGACACTTGGATGGGTTTCTTTGAAAATCGGTTCCTCTTTTAATTTTTCATAAAGCTTCTTGCATTTCGGGTATTCAGAAAGATCAACCTTAAAAATCACAATAAAATTATTTTAAAATAATTTTTGGGGCAATTTTCTGGTTCTTTTTTTCTTTGAACACGAGAGCGCCAAGTAAGAGTAGGTTTTGTGCTTTACTTGGCGTACTTTTTTTAAAGCAACATTTTTTCAAGCCAAACCTACCTTAGCGGCCACCGACCTTTACTTGACACTAACCTGTATTCACATGTATCTAAAATTTATAGAATAATAAAAACCCTATAAAGCTTTACATAATCTTTTTGTCATTTACCTTGAATCGTTCGACGACATTTCGTAACTGTGGTACAAAAAACAGATCGGCCATCGTTAAAGTGTTTCCGACGCAATAATCGCCACCATCAATGAGTTTTTCAATCGTTTCCAGCCCGCGACTTTGTGTGAATTCAATAAACTCCCACTTTTTGTTTCCTGTGAGTTCCAGTTTCTGTGAAAATATATTTAATGATAATTCACATATGATCTAAGTGTTACAACAAGTATTCAACAAAATGAAAAATGGGCTAATTTTTCAAATGAAAATAGACTATAAAGGTAGAAGGCTACTAGAAGCTTAACAATATTAAGATGATCTAACCTACGCGTTTGGAGTCCTACACATGGTATCCCTATTTCTTCATAAGCTTAACCACCCCCTTCGCAGGCTTTTGAACAAAATAAAGATTATTTTATTTTAAGAAACTACATACATATTTTATCTTTTTAGATCTTGATAATATGTCAATGTGAACTTCAAGAATTAAACAAAAATAGTGATTTTGTTTCGCGGTTAACGTACCCTAAGAATGCTCAAATTTTGAACTGGTTGCATGGCGGCATTCACGACTTCGCAAATCTGGCGGACGCGATGTTTGGTCACTGGGTCTTTCGGTAAAAGCGACTTTTCGTTTGGGAACATATCTTCAATCAACTCTAAGATTGGCAATGACTCACTAAAATTTTTATCAGATTTATCTTCCTATCAGACGCCTTTACTACTGTGACTGGTAAAAAATTTGTTCGGCCAAAAAAAACGCGATTTAGTCCATTAGAGGGCGCCAGGTATATAAGCCAGCGTGTTAATAGTAATCGATTTGAAAAATTACAAGCTCTGCTTACTTGGCGACCTCTAATGGACTAAATGGCACTTTTTGGACCCGACAAACAAGTAATCGCACACAGTTAAGGCTCTATGTCAAACCAGAAAACGTCAGGATTATTCGGAAGGCTTAGAGCTGGAACAAAGCCCAATGGGTTGATATTGTTCTTGTAGGTCAAGTAACTTTCATCGTTTGTTACAATGTCGATTGGCACTTCTTTGAATTCGATACCCTTGTATGTCAATCCTGCACGAACTCGCTATTTCAGGATTTTCTTATTGCAAGGGAAAGACGATTAAGGGTACGTTTCCTGTTTTTCGAAACCTAATCTTAGTTGGACCAATCTTAGTTAAAATATATTTAAATTATAATTATACAAAAAAAATTTTGACATACAAAATCATACATAATATTAGTTGGCGTATCCTTAATTGACGTAAGAATAGCGTGCCCTTACTTGGCGCCAACCCAGTACAGGGCGGCCAAATAAACGTTGTTTTCTTGGTTTACGAACCCGAACCTAATTTGACGAGTTTTATTAGTTTTTTTTGAAGTACACGTAAATTTGTTCACAAAAATCCCTATTCCATGTGGCGGACGACGCCCAGTAACCATACAAAATGACACGGTCCTTCATTTGTCTTATTTGTCCACGAACTAGAATATGAGTTAAATTGGCTAGTTTAAAGAATTAAAATCTGGACGTTATGTCAGTACGTCTTTAGCTAGTTTCAGAAATGCTGTTTCAGAAAGTTTCAGAGAAAGTTTCAGCTGGTTTCAAAAAATCTTATTATAAGATTAATCGCACATCAGTTTTGTTTCGAAGGAGGCTTCATTTTTGCTCGTTTTCGTGCTTCAATTTAGCTTTATTTAGCTGTGGTATTCACCCCATGCGCCGTTTTGGGTGAAAATTTTGAGAAAAAATTTGCTCCAGTACGTACTTATCACTCGCTAACGGCGCGCAGGGCGTAGTAGGAACTGGAAAACTTTTGGCAAAATTTTGTCAAAAGTTTCACCCAATAAAATCAAAATATTTTATTTTTTCTCGTTTACTCTATGCTACTTTTCTCTGTCATGCCATTAATAAAATAAAAAAATATACTAAAATTGTGCGCTGGATCGAAAAAATTCTAGATTTTCTCGTGACTTACACATTTCTAACGCGAACAATTTATACGGTGCATTTTGACCCGTAGATTACGAATTTGACACGAAAAGATGAAAAAAATTATTTTGTGGGGCTACAAAGCATGTTTTAATCATAAAATCTCCTGTATAATGTACCCTCCTTCCTATTTTCCAGTTCAAATTTGTGCTCTGCAGTTAAAATGGGGCTTCATTCGTATGATTTTATTTATTTTCTCCTACGGATGCGAATAACCAACCTTTATCTCTGTAGCCACTTTTGGAATATTAAAAACCTCTAGCAAATTCTTCAAAAAGAGTAATAATTTATTATTTGCTCAAGTTATTTTATAGTTTACATAATTGTTTTGAACGTGGGTGGAAGGTCAATTGATCTGTTCAATGAGAAGCCTCTAGAAATTCGGTACCGTAAAAAGCTAACAAAAAGTTACATATTTCAAGTACACTTACTCTATTAAAGTAGGCAACTCTATTGGTAGATTGTTAGTTCAAAAAATTATACATACTGGTCACCAATTTACAAAGCTTATGTTTTGGAACAGTCGGCCAATTTTTTTTTACGATTTTGGACGATGATTACAAAGGTGTGACCAGAAGGCCGCTTTTGGGTTTTGAAAAACCGACCCTTATTTGGCAACTTGACTCTTGGCGCCGCCAGAGCGTTTGGTACAAATTTGTACCAGTGTCCACCTACGGACATAATTTATATGCCTTTTGTACCCTTGAGAGTTAAATAACAGCTAGTATTATGCAGGATAGATTGATTTTCCGTTTATTGACTATAAACAATATTTCTTATTACAAACAACAAATCTTTTTTGTTCTGTGGGCAGTTTTTCACTTCAGGTAACTTGTACGTTTCAGCTGATTCCGTAACATGCGTTATCCTTGTTTTTTCGTTCGGTTCAGCCCCAATTTAATCATAATTTCATAATGTGTCATTTTCGGCCGGTGGATTTTCCGCGTTTTTATTTTCGGGAGTGATTTTAGGTGAACTTTCTTCATTTTTATTGTTTTCTATTGTTTCGATTGGTTTTTCTGGGCTTTGGGCCTCTTCCATTTTCTCTGGCTCTTGCACTGTTACGGATTCCGAATTAATACCGGGCGTTTTTTCCGGTTCGGTTTTTGCGTCAGTTTCCGGCTCCTTTTCCAGGTCATTGACAGCTTCCTTTTCAGGTTCTATATCAGTATTCTTCTCAATTACCGGCTCTGTTTCCGGTTTTTCGCGTTTTCTCCAAGATATAATTCCGCCTTTTGCAATCGGTTTAAACTCGGCGCCAATTCTCAATTCAAAATTTTTCTTCGACTGTCGGGTAACGCCGGCGCATTCCTTGACGGTCAAACAAACTCGCTGGGCTTCTGTCAGTGTTTCATATTTGTTAACTCCAAGCAAACTTTTTGGCAACATTCCAGAAAGGAAAACATCTTCTTTGAATTCCCAGTTTGGGTCTAAAAAGTTGTTTTAGTAAGTTGTATTGAACTACACAAGATGCGCCAATACCCGGCAAGAAAAAATTCCCTTAAAGTGGCCGGTTAACGGGATTTTGGCCGGGTTAATGCGTAGCCGTTTTTTGGGAAATCACAAAACTCGAAACTGTCAGGTTAATGGAAAATATGGCGAGCGGTTGAGACCAAAACAAAAAGAAAATAACCGAAACTATTCACTAAAAAACCGCCGATTAAACGGCATTATTAAAAAAAATGGTTATATACTGTAATACAGGGGGCCCCAAAGTAAGGGCTACCTTTTTTTCGATTTTCATCAGTGCCAAAAGGTGGTCCTTACTTTTGGGTGGCCCTTACTATGAGAAATCCGTTTTCTCATAGTAAGGGCCACCCCAAAGTAAGGACCACCTTTTGGCACTGATGAAAATCGAAAAAAGGTGGCCCTTACTTTGGGGCCCCCCTGTACGTGGATTCGATATTAGAAAACACGTCTTTAAAATTGATTTTGGATCACTTGAAAATAAATTAAATTACCATAAGTGATTTGTCGGAAGTCCACTCCGGGACCACAGTGACCGTCAGTTTCCCCGCACCACCCGCCCGGAGAGCAACACGGCCCGACTTCCTTGAGCCCTTTTTCAGCATTTTTAGGCCAAGTTTTTGGATCTATCGGGCACCCAGCCGAGTTAAATGCCTTTCCGCATCTTCCTTGATCCTTCCCTTCCATAATTGGATCGCTCGTTTTCACCAAATACCACAGTGCCGGGGAACCTAAAATATGAATAAGTTATTCAGAATTAGTCTTTAAGAATACACACTAATTTTCAAAAAAACACATGAGTCAAAAAGTGTCATATTCTCGTGTGTCATGTGACATGACAAACGTCGTCATTTACGAGAACGTGACAAAGTCACAAGAACGTGACACTTTTTGACAAACGGTCGTCATTTACGAGAACGTGAAATATTTTTGAAAACAAATTGGAAAAAAGTAGCATTAGTTTGTCTAAATGTTCATTCCTAAAACTTACAAGCAACGGTTGAAGATAGGGCTTGGGTCATTTCTGGAGTACGATGATTTTCGTCAATCTCACACACGTGTCTCCATTTGATAAACGGTTCCCAAAAACAATTCAAATCCGTATCCGTGAATTTGTGAAAATATACGACTTTATCAATTAAGCAAATATCAAACTTCTTCTTCACCGAGTTGCCGAAACCCCACGATCGAAATTGCTCGAGATTTGACTCAAAGTGATCTTTACCGCCATAACCGGCCAGGGACATCGCAATGCCGATATAGGCGTCGTCGATTGATATCACTGGTGTTTTTGGAATTTGATCTTGCAGAACCATCGCGGCTTTCCAATTCATCAAAAATCCGCCACCCGAGACATATGTTGGATAGGTACCCTTATAAAAAACTTCAAAATTACATTTTTTGAATTAAAAAAAAACAACTTTTTTTATTACATTTTCTGTTTCATTGTTTCAAGGTGGTGTTGAAAAAAGATATTATGTTCTAAATAAGAGTCGGTTGTGCTGAATAAGGGTCGCTTTCTTCAATGAAAATTATCATTATTCCAAATAAAGGTCGCTCATTTTAACGTTGGTTCCCATGTTTACTAGTTTGATAAATCTTATGACAAAAAAATCAAGTACAGGGGTCGCCAAATACTGGTCGGTTTCGATCTCGTTAATGTGACAATTTTGATTTTATATTTTCAACCAGATCAAAAACTAATAGAAAAGGTCCATGGGAAACAATGGTAAAATCAGGACCCTTATTTGGAGCAAAAATATTTTTCTCCAAAAAAAGACCCTTATTTGGCGAAGGCGACCCATATGTGAGGGGTCATTATTTGGCAACCTCCTGTTTATGGTAACAACCTACATGTATAATAATGGTCGTAAAAAGTTATCTAAAAGCGAATCAAAAGTTAAATGAGTTGGGAGTACCAACTTGGGACTTTTTTCCGAAAGTACAAGTGTAATAATTTTGAAGCCTGAACTTGTTCCATTTAAAATCAGCGTATCGTGACTTTTCTCCCCGCTCGACTGGCTGGCCTCCAAGTGTACAGCCGTAAATCTTGGGTGTTTTTCGTTCGGCATTGTCCAGTAACTCTTCAAGACGAAATGGATTAATTAAAATATCGTCATCGCCTTTTGTACGGATTTAAATACAATATTTATTTTAACTCTCGTAGGCGGATTTTTTTTTGGAAAAATGAAGAAAGATAATGGCAAATACGTAGGGAGAAACTTTTGGACAAAAGATAATGGACAATAGGGTCACAAATGAAAGATATAGGTACAAGTGGTGTATAACTACCTCGCAAATTACATTGTAATGTACATTGTAACCGTAACACCTTAATTGTCTCGCACTGGCAATTTTGATTGGCCGCGGCCCGCGGCAGCATAACAACGCGACAAAACAAATAAGAATTCTTCCTTTTTTGTTACGCTAACAATAAGGTTTTATAATATTATTTTTTTAGATTTCTCTAGCGAGCTGTAGCTTACGAATTATAATTCGTTCTAACTATATGCTAAGGTCAGTGCAATCATATATTTTATGAATCCGTAAGTTCTGGGTTAGACAGTAGTTTAGCCGGTTAACATTATTTAGTATGTTTAACCGGATCACTAAGTAGTATATACTGTTTTATAGGCACATAAAATAATCTTTAACGTCGTTAATATACCCTGTATATATAAACATGTATAAATTTTCTATAAATAACAAGCTCAATATGCTAATTCAGAGCTCATGAGGATTAACGTACGTTTAGATATACCAACATAGGTACATTTACTAACATAAACATAAATTAAACATGCGGGCGCAGTAACGAGATGACAGATTTTAGTACCTACCGGTATAAAACCGATACACATTAATTATTGACAGTTATCGTTGACAATGTCCATGAGGGAAATATAACCGTTTTTTTTTGTTGTTCTTCAGAGTTTTCGAATTCGTGGAAAAGGTAAACTTCTGTTGGTTTTCTAGAGTTTAACAACTCTATGGCCTGGCTCAATATTGTTCATTATTATTCTAGAAACTTATAAGCAACGCAGGAAAAAAAGCTACATAAGAAATTCTTCCCCGACGCGTATTAATTTCTAGAATAAAAAATGGGCAAATTTTGAGCTTTGACAAATACGCTGCACAGCATTAAGAACAGCATTTTTTTCCACATTGTAAAAAAATGGGTATAACGCTACTAGTTTTGTATAATCTCCATTATACTTTTTGTATGTTCAAATCCGTAGCTTTAAGAATAAATGACGTTGGACAGTGATACTTTGACCATGTCAGTATCATACTGTCCTTAAAGGTTAAATTGTGAAATGAATCAACGAAATCGCCAACCAAAACGTCCCCAAACTCGGCCACCTCTGTCTCCAGACTTTCGTAATTCTGAAGGCCAAATAAGAAGACCAGCTTCATATGCTTTTTGTAATGTCGCGTATTACCCCATGCTGCTCGAATAGCTGTCCGGCGATTCAGGTGCGAATGGACCGATTTTAGGGCGATTATCAAATTGGTATTTTCGGCACATGGGCTTGGTTTCTTTAGAATTTTATATTTCTTTAGTAGTTGTATACGAGGATCTTTGAAGGGATCCAGAATTTCATTTGGTGCAAAAGGAGTTAACTACAGGTTTAGCCTCATGAAAATCGGCTGAGCGTTTCTTGATTGTTTCTCAATTTCTTCGATTGATTTGTTAGTGTTGTCTCGGTATTGCAATATATTGAGAGAGCGCGCGACACAAGTAAGAGACAACCCTGACAAGTCAATCGATAAAATCAATCTAGAAACGCGCAGCCGATTTTCATGAGGCTAAACCTGTAGTTTACAGCCATCGCCATTGGCGATTTGCCAAATTGAATAGTGACTAGTTTATCAATATCCAGAAAAACTTCGTTTTTGGTTAAAAAGCCTGTGAATGAGATAGACAAGTTTCTGGCGTAGTTAAAATATGATTGGTGGGAATCAACGCGTAGGTTAGATCATACATCTCTCATGTAATGGCTTTCTCCATTCATTTTATGTATATTGAGAAAGTAATTTGACTGGGTAATACCGAATCGGTATTGTTATTCTATTAATATTCTAGAATCCATCACATAAGAACCATGATCAATTCCAAAAGATTCCTTCTCGTCGAGGTCTTCCACTAACTTTCCACTTCCTGTCGGGCTAATATCATCCGTTTCATGATCGTCATTTTTCTCATGGTTATCAAATTCGTGTCCTTAATGTAATGCACTATTCAACAAATTTTATATCGAGATAAAAGTTCAAAGAGAGTACCTCTGAACAATTTATTTTCTAGGAGACTCCTACTAGTGAAAATACAGTTTTTTTTTTGATAATTTTATTGATGGCGATGAGTCATCGCCGATGACCCTAGTTGACAAAGAATTAACCATCTCAGACTCTTTTCTCAGAAGTCATTTCATGTATAAATATGGACCAATTAATTAGAAGTCATGGGTCATGACTCATGACTCATGGCCATCCTTAACTATTTCAAAAAATTTCGTTAACTCCGGGGGGAAAATGTGCAACTTTAATAAAAGTGCCCTAAATCATCCGAAAATGCTAATGAACCGGGATTAATCAAAATTCGCTGAAACACGGGTCTAGTCAAATTTCATGAAATGTAAAATGCAACTGATTTTTTTTTAGAAAAAATCCAGCTGAACATAACAGCATAACATTATGTGCAAATTGGCACGTTTGGCCCGCTGCGGATTTTAGCAAAAAGTGTGAATTCTGCAAATTTAAGATTATATTATTATAAACCATTTTCCGATTTTTCACTCGGATATTTGTCATAAAATTTGCTGAGATTTATGACACAGGTCACGTGCCATAAAATTCATCACCTGAGGGGTTATCTTACCAAGATTGAATTATCTTGCCACTTTTTTCACCAAAATTTATCGTGATTTCCAATTATTAAACTAAACGTTCTGACGGGTTATCTTACCATTTTTTAAGCGTTTATAAAGGTAAGATAAAACCTCAGGTGGTTATGCAACGTTACAGCGACTTTTGCTCTTTTCTAGCAAGATTTTAAGTAAAAACAGGACAATTCATGATAATTCTAACAAATTGTTACATTTTATAACCCCTGGGAGTTCATATTTGTCATCAATGCCATTAAACGAAAAGCAAATCTATAATATGGTACTTACTGTCCAAGAGATCTTGAAGTGCAAATATTAGTTTATTTGTTTCTTTCTGTTGTTGCTCCACGGTATCTTTTATTTCGGCATTTCGTATCAAAGTCATATAACTACCAAATGAGACCAAGAGCAAAAATCCAAACACCACAACATATCTTTCATTCATAATTATTATTTTTTATTTTGTTTCTTTGTTTAGCTATTCTCAGGTAAAAACATTTATTTTTTTTTCTTTGGATGCTCTCGGACCTCTATGCGCAATAAAATTAGTAAATTATTCTCTGTTTTTTTCTTCTCAGCAAATTGATGATGCTTGACAGCGCGCCTCGCACATAACTGTAAAATTCTAATTTTTTTTATATTCTAGGATAAATTGGACACTATTTGGAAGTTTATTGGCTTTGTAAAAAGACAAAAAAAAACTTTCGATTCTTGTGATTTAGCGAACAAATCTAGAGAAAGCAAAACGTTAGTTTCAATTGCTGATTAGCGAATATTTTTCTTTCTTTAGCCCTCATTAGGGTGAGTCAGGTCAACAGGAAAACAGGGATTTTTTACTTTTGCTTATAACGCCTATAGTAGTTAATAGAGCATACAAGAATTGTGCTAGAAATTTCACTTGCACGAAAAAAAAAACGTGGAAAAATTTGTTTTTGTCATATTGAGCGACTAGAATAGGCCTTGGAAAAACCAGGCATTTTCATTGGCTTGACTTGGCTTGCCTTTTTTAGCCTCTCGAAAAATTTTGGCCAAGCCAAAAAATCAAATATATGTTTTACTGGCTCTAAAGCCAAACTGAATTTTCGACTGGCTTTAAAGCCATACGTGCTATTTTCATAAAATTGGCTTGGCTTGGCTTTTTTGACCCTCTCAAAAGATTGGCTTAGCTTGGCGTGGCTGTATTGGCGTGGCTAACAAAAAGCCAAGCCAAGCCAAGTCATGTGCCAAAATCCATTGGTGCCGAGCCCGGGACTAGGAGTTAAAATTTCAATTTCGCGCAATGTAATTTTTGTTCACTGGATTAAAATCTAGCAGATAGGCAATTTTTTGTTTTTATATTATGACCATCGAAAATGACGTGACTCACCCTAGTCCTCATTATAGTTCTTTTTAAGGGATAATATTTGTATAATGACTTTGTACNTTTCTCCGTTTTCCAGTTTCTCCGTTTTCCAGTAGTGCCCTTTAAAGCCATACGTGCTATTTTCATAAAATTGGTTTGGCTTGGCTTTTTTGACCCTCTCAAAAGATTGGCTTAGCTTGGCGTGGCTTTATTGGCGTGGCTAACAAAAAGCCAAGCCAAGCCAAGCCATGTGCTAAAATCCATTGGTGCCGAGCCCTGGACTAGGAGTTAAAATTTCAATTTCACGCAATGTAATTTTTGTTCACTGGATTAAAATCTAGCAGATAGGCAACTTTTTGTTTTGATATTATGACCATCGAAAATGACGTGACTCACCCTAGTCCTCATTATAGTTCTTTTTAAGGGATAATATTTGTATAATGACTTTGTACGATTAAGTTCGGACAAGCGGCCTACGATTTGTATTATCTTTCAAATAAAGATTAAAACAGGAAAAAATACTTTCGAAGCGCATTATAATCTACGGAACTGCTCAACTAACTTTGACCGTCTAAGAAGCATTCATCGGTCATATAATAATAAAAGTTTAAAAGTTTTGCATATGCCCAAAAAATTTTGCCGGAAATGTGGTATTTTACCGGTAATTTGGCTGTAATAATTGAGTCCGGTATTTTATAGACGTGATCTCCGTATTACTACGCAAACATGGTCAAAAAGTACCGGAAAATCGGGTAAAATTTGGCCATAGAAATTTTTACTTTATAAAATTTTTCTGAAGTTCCATAAAACAAATTATAATTTATTATTTTAATTATTTAGCGAATTATTTAAGATAAAAGGTTGAGTCAGCGCAAATTGAAAATTGCTGTCTAGCGCCAATATGTGGTAGGAATTTTATGAAAGTTTCAAAAACTCGTAAAGTCCGAATTACTTCGAAGCTGGATAAAAGAAGTCCTAACCTATTTATGGCCTTTAGAATTTAGATTTTGGTCTAATACGATTTTTAACCTGAAAATAATGATAACATTATGTTACTGATACAGTTTTACAAGTCGTTAAAATTATACGGTAGTTGTATAATGTCAGTATCGCATTTCAAACCAAGTTTATGAGAATTATTGTGGAATAAAATTCTGGGCCAATAAAAGTAACGACACATCGCAAGGCTGTTATAAAGTGCTTCTTTTATTATTGTCTGTTAATTCTTATAAAATCTGAGATCCATATTATTTAAAAAATAAAAATTAAAAAAAAAAGTGCACAAATTATGTGTTTAACACAATATTATTTTATTCTTGTTTTTTTGCGAAATACAATACACAGGGTGTGCCGTTATGTTTCACACAAAAATTCAAAAACTAGTGAAACATAATGGCCCGAGCGAGAAAAAGTGAAACATAACGGCGTAGGGCTTAACATATAAAGATATGTATTTGTGGAAAATACTTTCTCAAAAAAGTGAAACATGACAGCATGGGCGGGAAAAAGTTAAACATAACGGGGTGAAACATAACGGCGCACCCTATGTATTGCATGTAACGAAAACTGGAACTTTTAAAGACATGTTTCAAACTTTATTGTTAATCTTACAAGGGCTCGGCAAAACCCAGCATATTCATTGGCTTGGTTTGGTTTGGCCTTTTCCTCTCTCGAAAAATTTTGGCTTAGCTTGGCTTGGCTTTTTCTCCTCTCGAAAAATTGTGGTTTGGCTTTGTGTCCCGTCGAACTTGAAGTATGATTCCCCAGTTTACGTTTATTATGTCCAATCGTTCATCATGTTTCTAGGTCACGAAATCTTTCCCCTTGTTCTAGTTTTTTCGAAATATTTTTTGTTTTAGACCAACTACGTCAATTTGGATTTTTACGTCTGTGCTCCTGTGATAAAAAAAATTGGTCGAAAAAATCAAGTCAATAGGACCAACACTGTTTATCTGATGGACCGGAAAATATTTGCGGTTTTACTCAAGTTCAAGTCGCCCCGGGGTTCGAAGGTGCAAAGGATGTTACTAAAAATTATTTGATTTCAAAAAAAAAACTTAGTTATTTTAGTACACAACAAAAAAGTAATATAATCGCCGTTATTGAACGGATTTTACACTTTTTTCCGTTATAGCCATATATTGTGAGGTATGTCTGCTTTCCAAACGATTGATAATGACATAACTCGCAGCTTCTGGAAAAAGCAAACAGTTTACAGCAAATTGTTAGAACAGACTTGTGTTATTTGAGTTTAACTGTTAACTCCCATAGTCAAGGTTATTTGCAGCGTTCCACGATCTGGTGTGAAAATAATAAATATGAATCATCATGCCTTAGCCTATCACTTTTGTGTCGAACAAAATTAAATTTTGCACGTTTTTTTTTGACATTTTTACTTTTCGGGAAAAATAATTTTTCTGTCATTTGTATAATTGTTTTGTCGATGAATAGCGATGGGTAGATACGGACTAGGCTGTCCAACTAGTCAATTACTATTAATAAACTAGTGAATTATAAGAGAAGAAAAAACAATGGCAGCGTGTTAGCGTATTAGCTGGAAATATTTTTCTTTAAAATCTCGGCGAGATAAAAAAACAAGCGAGAATTTCGGCCAAATAACGGCGGATGGGTGTATTCGGATTTATACAGCGTTTAAACTTAGACAGCCTAAAACGGATTGTTGATATTATCCCTCGGATTTACATGGAGCGCAAATTGCCCAAATAGCTGGCCAGCTCATAATAAATACTGCTACCAAGTTTTTGAGGGTGGCCAATGGGAGAGGAGCTGGAATGAGGCCGAGTCATATTGTAATGGGCTCGGAGGTGACTTGGTTGATATCCAGGACGAGCAGGAGTTATCATTTGTTTATAATCTGTTAAATTGGAACCAGTTTTGGGGATAATAATCTCATCATAACTAAATATAGTTGGTGATGTAACGAGTTGACACATAACAAGTGGACAGTTCCCCACAAGTTGACATTTTTGGGTAAAAAAGGGGCAAAAGTGACATAACAAGTTAACAAAGTGAAACAAGTTGACGGTTTTTGATGAAAAAATCGGAGACGAAAGTGTCAACTCATTACGTCACCAACTGTATATTAAATTACATGACTTTGAAAAAAAAACGAACCTAATAATCGTAGTCTTATACTGTGTGCTCCAAAAATCAATCATCCAGGCCAAATTTCCGCACGCAGTTTTGTATTGTTTCAGCATAAATTGTGCGTGTGAAAAATCGATCTTTCTGATTAATTGTTTGGCCACACTGTAGGCTATTCTACTAAACACAAACAATAAAACAGACGGGTAACTGCTCAGCGTGTAGGCGTTACCACTCGAATAAATTTCGCCCCAGTGGGCGGTTAACTGCAAAGTGCGAAAAAGTGGACAGTTAACCTCAAAATTCGCTGTAGTAGACGATTAGTTGCGCACCTTATTTCAAAATTTTATTTTTTAATGGTTTAGGCCCAAAATTACAAATCGTAAAACGTACTGCATTCTTGTCCCCTATTAGAATTCCGGTTCATGGCGTTTCTACTGGCTAGGGCTTAATGATTTGAGCACGGCTGGTAATCTCGAATGGGTTAACACTGATCAAACCGAGAAAAAACCATATAACTATAATAATTTTGCCGTCAATAGCAATCAGTACGACAAGGAAAGTCGATGTACATTTGCGCTTTTTTCCAATAACTTACCGGCGGGATTTGGCCAAGAGGGCAAATGGTCGAAGGCCCATTGCCAAAATCGAAATAGTTTTGTGTGTAAAATGTTTGACGGACATGTTGTCAAGGACTGCGGTAGTAGCTGGGCCAAAATGGATGTTGGATATGAACTCAAGTGTATAAGGCTCGTTAAACAAAAGAAACCTTATGACCTAGCTGTAAGACAATGTGAAGATTATGGCGGGAGTCCAATGGAAATTGACGGGTATGTGTCAGACTGCAAAAAAAGTGAAAAGCGGAAAAACCGGAAATCAATTCATGTAATTTTAATACACCACCTAGGCTGTCCACGGTCGAAGGTCTTGACTCATGTGAAATTTTGGGGTCCTAGCGATGACTTTCGTTTTCGACCGTGGACAGCCTAACACCACCTGTCTACGGAACTTAAGAAAACGCTAGGGTAAATATCATGTAAATTCCCCGGAATTTTGATAAGTTCTTGGAATTTTGTTAAGTTAGGAAGACAGTGCATGAACTAAAACTAGTAAAAATGATGCAAATCAACTGATAAGTTCGAGGAATTTTGTTAAGTTCAGGTTATTTTGTTAAATTTAGGGGTGTTAAGTTCGGTAGAGAGGCGGTTTAGTTACTCCTTTCAACTGACACACCACATAACAAATTATCTTAACAACTGTTTTGCTCAAAAAAGTGTTAAGATAATTGGGTAGGGGGTTTGGTAAAGCAAATAGAAATCTCTGTACGTTTCAGTCTAAAAAGTGTTAGGATAACCCAACTTTGTTAAGATAACCGGATTGGTGTGTAATTAAAATTGTGTTTAAAATTTAAATTTTTTATTTAGTGAAGAGGAAAATGCCTTCGTTACAAAATATATATTCGACACTATCGAAGCCGACTGGGGCGATTATGCATTTAAAGGAGCCTGGCTTGGTTTGAGTGATTTAGAAACCGTCGATATTCAGTACCCGACAATGGAATGGTATCACAGTGGTCCTCCAAGCTATACAAACTGGGTATTTGGTGAACCGGATATTACCGAAGCACAATGGCCTGGGTCTACCTGTGCCAGTATTGATGATGATCTCGGCCAGTGGTCGGCTAATTATTGTCGAAACGGAAAGGCATTTGTTTGGAATACTTTGACTCATTTTAAGTTTCGCACAAATTAATCAAATTACCGTATTAAGGACGTGTCAGTAGCGTTGTTTACAAACGTCACTTTCTTGGAAACCGTTATAAAATACATTTCTAAAAATCCAATTCATTATTTTTTTTTGTTTATGCAACGTAGAAAATAGTAAAGTTTTACGTGTCATTATTTTGGGGACCATAATTTTTTCTAGAGAACCCCCACGAAGCCTTGAACTTGGCACACTCATTTTTATTATAATTTCCGCAGGTTTCACACGATTAATTCCTTTTTTGTGAACTGCTCTAAGTGACAAAACTAAAAAAAAACGTACAATTCGTTGTGTTCAAATTTATGCATAATATTTGTTCAATTCCAAAAAACAACAAAAATGAGCTACTCATAACAGTACTGAACCGTCCTAAAATAAATCTTCTAAAAAAAAATAAAACTACTCAAACAAACCATTTAAGTCACCTGTATGTCAAAAAATGTTGGGTCAAGACTGCCCTGAGGGTTGGACCTTTCATAAAATTGGTGATGTTGGCGATTCGCACAATGGAAACAAGTGTTATAAGTTTTTCCTTAATGGACACGATCATTTGCCATGGTATGATGCGTTCCATTATTGCAAGTCGATTGGCGCGCGCTCGTTACACATTGAAAGTAAAAAAGAGGCACAAATTATTTCAAATTATTTTCATGAATGGAGTCTAGGAAAGTGTCAATCTTGAATATTTTCGATGATTTCACCATAAAACGTACTGAAAGTCGCAGTCTGCGGCTACTACACTTCCACATAATTGTTAAATTTTTTTGATTTGACCGAGTTATTTTCTACTTCTTGATAATAAGGGTCACTCCATACAAAGGGTCAGTTTTACAAAATTCAAAACTGGCCCTTATGATAAAGGGAGTGTATGTGTACCATATTGTAGCTATAGTCTTATTGTAACGAAATCCACGCGGTGTCTCAATCCAGAAAAGATGAAATCGTAAAATAAATAAATAATTAGATACAGCACCTGCGCAGTTATCTGGCCGACATTTTTGCCAAAAAACGTTTTATTACGTAACAATGGCTAGATAACTGCACATGGCGTAGGCGGACTGTCAGACAAGTTCCGGCCAGAACCGGCCAGATAACAGCACGATGGGGAAATCCGGCCAGATAACTGCGCAGATGGTGTATTATATCTTGATAATGGATTGGGACACCGCGTGGATTTTGCTACAAAAAGACTTAAATAACACCCTTTTGAATGCAAACGGTCCACACTCGGTTTCAGGCGGCGTAACACGTATGTGGATGGAACTATCAGACTTAGGAACTGAAAAACCCTCGTCAGAATGTACATTTACGTATCCCGACACTTCCCGGCCACCCCAATACACTGATTGGGCTCAAAACTCGCCAGTATGTAATGAAAAGGCACACACCTGCGCATACCTTGACATTCTTTCCACATCGGCTAATTGGAAGACAGAAACGTGCGGCGGGGCAGAGGCATTTGCTTGTGAAGTTGAGCCAGGACAAGATATCCACAAAGTACCAAAACCAACGGAAGATTACCACTGCTCCGAAAAAGATGCAAATAATGTGCAATTTCGACTCAACCCAGAAAATAAAATGTGTTACGGTTTTGCCCGAAATGACAATGGAATTGGGCTCGCAGGATTACGGTTTAGAAATGAGTATTGTTTATTGTCAGTTTTTTTCTCATTATTAAGACTATCTATAGAACGAGTAAAATTAGGTTTTGGAAACAACAAAATGTATGAAAAAAATTGGTATAGAAATAGTAACTTGANTTATTTGCAATTAATAGTTTTCACGCGCATTTTTTTTTCTCTCAAATTTTTACAAAACTGTTAAGAAATCAACGGTGCACTAGCGTACAAAAAATGAACCGCGTACGTCGCCCGGTTAACCGTTTGTAAATTTGTGGTTTTGTGGTCAAATCGACCAAAAAGTGTCCGGATACCTTTTGAGAGTATACTCAATCGATTCAGAACCATCGATTTGCTTATAGAGAAATCTGCTTATGAGATTTTACGTACGATTAGATAGGAATAGAAGAAAAGCCGGACAAACGTCCAGCCCCGTGCTCAGGGATGTGCTAAATAATCGTGCTTGGGGGTTAACGCTTAATTTTGGGTCATAGTCTATGAGTCATAGTGCACTAAAAAATTTTTTCGTAGCCACGATTTTTTTCTTTTTTGGCATTTTATCTCTAATTTCTCTTTTTGGCAGTTCATTCGCGCATTCTTGTGCTTGGAAATTTGAAACATACTAGAACGGCCCCGTATGAGCCGTTATGTTTCCGCACATATAAATTTCCGACAAATCGCCTACGCATTGCGCCGTTATGTTCCCGACGGTGCCGTTATGTTTCCGGTTTTTCGAACAATTTGGTGGAAACATAACGGCGCAGGTGGTGTACTAAAATTTGGAACCGTTGGAAGCGTACAGACCAAGCGCCGAAGCTTACTGTCAGTCAAATCATTCGGCAACATTGCCAATAATCCAGAGTGATCAAGAAGAAGCGTTCATCATGAGATATATTCATGGCCATAGTTGGCTTTATATGACACTGAAAACGCCCGGAGAGGTCCCAAAAACGTGGGATAGTGGAGTCGAAGTCAAATATCTAAATTGGTTGACCAACAAACCAGATACAAATGCCGAAAAAATGTGCGTTTATATTAATGGTGCAGGATAGGACTCATAATTACGTGGATTATTTACATTTAAGGAATTAAAGGTTTACACCGGGTTGAAAACTAACAGTCAGGTTTAAGGTTACCAACGGATCCTGCGAATTTTAGCGTTGACGTTCAACACTCATAGCCTATGAGTCATTGTATACGTGATTGGCTTTAATTTGGTATGTTTTGGACCGAAAAACCGGTATTTCGGCCAATTTCACAAAATTTTAATTTTTTAACCCAATTATCGAATCCGCCGTTATCGATTACATACAAATCAGTACCTTTATTCGTAAAATTTTCTGATTGAATTTTGGTCAAATTTTCCCGAAATGCATCCTACTCATAGGCTATGACTCATAGCTCTTATCAAGCGAAGATCGAAACAAGTTTTCGAGCAACGAGTATCATGGCTTTCTTGTTTAGCGCGGTTATAAAAAAACAGACTTAGTTTTACTTCAATTTTTTTTGGCTTAATTCAAAATGAGTTAATGATTTACACAGTTCTTGTTTTTACTATTTTTCTATTTATTGGATCCGATATAAGAGGACAATGGTTCAAACAAGAATCATGGTCTTTGGGTGAATACTGAGTGTGACCGTGGTCCAGACGGCAGTGGTGGCAAATACTATCCGATTTGTATGCGGCCGGCACTTGCTGGTCCTATTGTCCCCGATGAGGAAAAACCGACTGTACCACCGAATGATTATTGTGATTATGGTTGGCATTATATTGCCGAAACGCAACATTGTTACTTATACTCGTTTGAAGAAAAAACTTGGAGTGCAGCGCAGGGTTTGATAACTAGTTTAGTTTTCTGACCTTGATACTACTTTCGGAGTGTATGAAAGCAGTCAGATTTCATACACAATTAGAGTTTGACTGTCAGACTACTAGTTTTAACTCGCGCGGGCTGCCCATCGCGACCCCCCTGCGAGCTGTTGGTACAAATATTTGTACCAAACTTTCAACGAAGCCGTGAGAGTAAAGACGTTTAACCACTTAATTTTTTAACATAACAAAATTATGCGGTGTTCATCAGCTTTACATTGATGTGTTTAAAGTTAAAAAAATATTTTTTTTTCATATCTAAATTAAAACGTTTCGTCGAAAAATCTTAAAAAAATCCGACATTTTTCCCCTTTAGAGCTACATAACTTTTAAAATTGCAGTTCGTATTTTTTTAAAGGTTGAAAATCTGTTTCTACGTTAAATTTCGAGTAAAAAATATGTTTACAACATAGCCTTGGTATGTGTCAAACGGCTATAATTAGACAAAAGTGTAAGTGAATTCTAGTTAGAGAACATATTTCGAGTGGGATAAACCTTGCAAATTTCCACCTAAAAAAAAAAATATAAGATACCATTTCGAACACTAGCAAAGTTATTGCTTGGTTATTTTAAGTCCGTAAATATCATTATACACCGTGTGCCCCGTTATGTTCAAAAAATATTTTCACGTTATATTTACGTAATATTTAGTAGTTATTTACGTAACGGTATATTTATATCTAAAGCCCTACGATGCTATGTTATAATTTTTCCCGCTCATGCCACTATATTTTAATTTTTCAGATTATTGTTCGGCAACATAACGACGCACCCCATATGAAATTTAATTGGTGATTTTAAGTATTTCTAACAATTTAATTCCATCAATATTATAATTGTGTTACACCAGATTCGCTCTAATCATTCCTATTTCGCCGATCCTGGTATAATAATAACGGATTTTGACCCAATAAAGGGTGACCCTAAAACGGCGACGGTAGTGTATAAAATTCAGTTTTTTCCTTAGATGTGTTTGAAAATTGTATGCAAATACCCTAGATTAAAAAAAATAATAATCAAACCATGAGTTAACGCAACAGCTAACGTTAAAGTCAAAAATCAATTGATTTTGACAAAAAAAACGACTGATCAGCAAATCAGTTGTCTTTTGTTATTTTTCATAACAACTAGCCACAAAATTCTGTTATTGTAGTTAATCTGTTCAAAATCGAATTCCGCACACCATAGTAATAATTAATCGAAAATCGAACAATTCGTTTACGCGACAGCTAACGTCAAAGTTGAAAACAGTCCAAATTTCATCAAAATACGATTTTTCTGCTTGTTTGTAAAATAAAATGTAGAATACAAGAATAAACG
The DNA here is from genome assembly GCA_004367875.1 of Oikopleura albicans. Classification (NCBI taxonomy): domain Eukaryota; kingdom Metazoa; phylum Chordata; class Appendicularia; order Copelata; family Oikopleuridae; genus Oikopleura; species Oikopleura albicans. The sequence goes on from SCLG01000006.1 coordinate 942,734, forward strand.
AATATATTTTCAAAAACTGCGTTAAGGGTCCAAGTTTACCACTGAATAATCGAATACCCAATTTTCGCAACGAAACAGCATTATTTTAATGATTTTCGGCCTTGGTACAAATATTTGTACCAACAGCCCGCGGGAGTTAAGGTGCAGCCAGACTTTATTTGAATATTTACTATTTCAACTTCAACATTTTCAATACTATTGTCTCGAAAAAAAAACCACACTAACTTTGTGCACCTGACCCTTATTTGCCCAGCCTTGTACTAGATAAAAGCTATGTTCGATATTGAACCTTTGTAAAGCGGCTCAGTATTGTAACGGGTTGGCGGCTGATTTGAGTTCGATTAATTCACCTCAGGAACAAGAAGCGGTTTTTGCTTTTACTGCTTTGGATGCGAGTGCTCTCGGTGAGTTAAACTTTTTTCTATAACTTGAAAATATGAATCTTATCAAAATTTATAATTTTTGGAATAACAAAATATTTGTATGCGATCATTTACAACGACGGACACTTGAAAGTAAATATAGCCAATGAATCAATGGCCTGTTTCAGATTAAAAGAAATTTGTTTCGGCTTAAAACGTCAATATAGGGTAAATCGATGCTAAAAAACACTTTGGCAAAGACAGTTTTTCGTTTTAACCTTTGAACACAGTTCCCTGAACACATCGGACGGACGTTTGTCCGTCCCATCTATCGTTGTGTTCTAACCTACGTCACTTTTCAGCATGAGCAATTTGATGGTCCTGAATCGAATGAGCATACTCTCGAAAGCTCTCCGACCACCCTTGCACACTTTTTGGTCGATTTGACCACAAAACCACAAAGTCACAAACGGTTAACCGGATGACGTACGGGGTTCATTTTTAGAGGCTGGAGGGCCGTTCACTACTTAACAATTTTGGAAAAATATGACAGAAAAAAACATGTGCGTGAAAACTATTAATTGCAAATAACCTCTATTTTGTGGTTTCCTAGCTCCAATAAATGACTAATTAATATTCATTACGGAAATACAATTTTTATTTGTTTTCCGACTTTGTAATCGATTAATTCATATTAGTTTTCACTGTCGTTACATTTAATAGAATGTGACACCATAAAAAACGCATTTTATATGCCCGGACGGACAAACGTAAAAGTTAACCCTTTTTTCATCCCTATTTTGATGCCTGAATCTTCAGGCTGAAGGGTGCGTTTTTGACTCTTGGTGGGAATATTGTACAGATCGTTCCAGACATCGTAAAGAACTCCTTTTGGTCTTATTGAGTTTTTTCACTGCGGCACTTTTCCTCAAAAACATGTTGTTTTGTTAGAATTCGAGATATTAAGACTTATGCATGTCGAATTTGGTACACAAAATGTGAAAGGATAGAGAGGAAAAAAGAAACGGCTCGTCGGGGATTCGAACCCCTGACCCACCGGGAAAATAGTGCAGCAAAAAACTTACACAAATCGATCAGACCAAAAATTAGCTTTTTACAATGTCGGGATTTCCTTGTAGGGAATTCCCAAAATACCGTTCCAAAAAACAAAAATTTCAATATCTCGAATTTGACCAGAACAACATTTGTTGGGGGAAGAAAGTGCCGCAATCTCGACTTGCGAGTGCATCTTTTAAAATCAAAACGAGCTCTTTACGATGTCTGGAACGACCTGTACAATATTCCCACCAAGGGTCAAAAACGCACCCTTCAGGCATCGAAAAAAGGTTAAAACGAAAAACTGTTTTTGCCAAAGTGTTTTTCAGCATCGATTAACCCTATATTTACGTTTTGAGCCGAAAAATTTGGAGATTTTTTTAATCTGAGACAGGTCAATAAACTAGAAATTATTATTTTTGGGCCAAAGCGTAATTAAGGTTTACCAGGTAAATCACATATAAGTTGAAATAAACGTCACGAAATCACCGCTGTGACGGACAATAAGGACCGTTTTCAATTGCTCCAGAGCTTCCGAAGATAGCAAATAGCATGTACGAGTGCGATTGGAAGATTTGGCAAATTTGTTTTGTCACTTTTTGTTTGTTTTATATTGACAGAAAATTGATTTTGACTTGGCTCGGAAAACCATTTGTCGAAGCGTCAATAACGTTAGATTTTACATATCCAATTACAGAAATAAAATTAATTGATAAATATTTGTCTATAGGAGGTAATGAACTTCCTCGTTCACTGGAGTGTAGATTACACACTGTGTAATAAACAGACATTATTGACACTGAATTAGCACGAAAAGACTGATAAAAACACATAAAATGTGTGATAGAAAATTATGAACCATATGTTTTTTTTAAATGATTGATGTATACGGTTCATTTTAGACCGTGAGTGATGAAGGCTCAGACAAAAATACAAATCGACATTTTTCCTATATAGAAAATTTATGGAAAAAAATCTCAAGAACTGCAGGAAGACTTTTTGGCAAATAAAGTTAAGCATGTCCAGAATTTATACCGTGTGTTAGACCTCAGACTATTGCGATTTTGCCAAAATAACATTAAAAATCGTATGAAGATTAACAGTCCGACCTTTAACATACGGTATAGCTATATACAAGGCGTAGTCCAAATACAAAACGGCAGGAAGTTTATGTTGTGTTTGTTGATAAATTGAGATTACCCCTGTATTCATTTTCATCATTTAGTTCAGCAAGCAAGCCCCGCTTTTTGAACACGTCATCATGTTATTTTAACTGTTGAATTATTTTATGTCGCTGTCGTCACAATCAAATGATCGCTTCGAAATGAGATCAGACCTGACGAAGATAAGTTTTCCATAAATTTGTTCTTAGAGCTATTCATTTGCACGACTTTATTGTGGTATCGCTTGGTCAGTAAAATTGAAGCGATAATTCCAATTAAACACACAAATCCCATTCCGAGCATAATGTAACGGTATGTATCGTTGAGTGCTATCGTATCATTATACATGCCTTTTTTAGTGGTGAACATATAGAATATAATTTTTTAATCAGCAAATACAGTCCTTACTCGCAAAACTTTTTTGTGAAAAACTGTCCCCAAAACAGTCAAAAATAAAAGTACTCTTTAAAAGTAGTCTTTAAAAGTACAGTTACGTCCGTTTACTGGGTAAATTCTAGAAATAAAAAATGGTAAAACCCACAAAATGAATAAATTTTGAACTTAAAAGATGTTTATGGATAATTATTGTGAGAACACCAGGTACGCCGTTATGTTTCATTTTACCACTTCGTTTCGTTACTTTTTACTTTTTTTGAGATTTGTTTTCCGAAATATATATATTTATGTCTAAGGCACTGCGCTGTTATTTTGAATTTATGCAGTATTTTTAACTTATTTCTAATTTGGTTTTGAAATATAGCGGCGTACCCGGTGTTTTACTAACTAACTAACTAACTTACTAACTAACTAACTAACTGTTTTTGAACTAAGTCTTTAAAGTTTATCTGTTTTGTCTGAAGTTTGCTCGAACTGGTTTCAAAAAAAAAAAATTTTCTGCTTATTTTTGTAACAGTATTTATACCTTTTTTCATCACTGGCCTTGGAAATCTTCTTCTGTGACAAACATCATATACTCGTCATATGCGCGGAGCTGACATGCGTCACCAGTAAAACCGGTTCGGCAGTTGCACATAAACCGGCCTAAATACTGGACACAATGACCATCATGCAAACATGAAAATGAACAGCCGCTAACCATTTTTTTCTTTGAGCTCTCCAATTATTTAATAAAAAAATCTGTTAAAAGTTATTTTATTTTTTTGTCAATGATTCCGTAATGCACACCAGGCCACGCTTTTAACGTCAAAATTCTATCAATTGTTTACTCAAGATGCGTGTGCAGTTAAAATTTATTAGAAGTGTTACTGGTGGGTGGGTGAAATGCCAGTTTAACAAAATTTAGAAAATTTCAAAAAAATGATATTCTAAATTCTGTTATTTTAACAACCAACAAACAATTGGAAGTGGAAATTTCATATGAATGATTTTTTTTGGCAACCAATTATGATAATGATTACGAATCTTATGGCTTTGTTATCCATGTGTATTTTTTT
>SCLG01000006.1:952554-979545 GCA_004367875.1 Oikopleura albicans
TGATAAACCCCAAGGACGTAGGCGGAAATGCTGAAAAAAAAGACAAAAAAAGGACAAAAAAGTGTTAATTCAACTGCAAACTGTTAAGCCAAATGCAAACTGTTAAGCCCAATGGTGTCAAGTCAAATGGTTAGGTGGTGTATTATTAGCTTTAATTGTACAAAGCTATAAACATTTAGATCTGCGTTTAACCTGTGTCGCCGTATCAGGTCGTTTCTTGAGATTTCGTTTCTAATCCGTTTCTTATAATCTTTATCTGTCACAAACATCAAATACTTGTCATAGGCCCGTAGTTGGCATGAATCTCCAGTATACCCGGTCCTACAATTGCACATAAACCGGCCCAGATATTGAACACAGTGGCCATCATGTAAGCACGAAAAATCACAGCCGCTTGTCATTTTTTTCTATTAAATATTTTTTGATTTTGAATTATGGAAATTATGGACAAGCAAAAATCAAGGTCGTGCTTTTAACAATTTTTTGAGCGATCATAACGGTTGTTTGTTCAAGATGTTTATACAGAAACTGTGTTTAAATGACGATAAATTAACACGTATTGTGGTCGAGGGCTTTGACGAAACATCTTGATTTCAGAAATCTACGTTATTTTTGCGCGTCTTGATCAACGTCATATACAATAAATTGAGCTGATACGTTTATTGAAGTTGTGGATACGGAAACTCCATCACGTTTCCGAGCTAACGAAACCATTCTAATACGCGCATTACTGCCGTGGGACGTGCATATATGTTCGCAAATATTTTGCTCTATGATAAACCTGTTGATTATGTACGGTTAGCAAATACACCAGGTGCGCCGTTATGTTACAAAACCAAATCAAAAAAAAAGTGTAACGGAAAATGGCAACAAAACGGCGCAGTGCGTAGGCGATTTCGCTGGAAAACGCGAAAAAAATTAAAAATTGTAACACAACGGCACGAACGGGGAAAATATTGCGCAATACGTGTTTTTTNAACATTTTTCCAAAAAAATATTTGTTGATTGTATCCGGCACCGAAAAATGGTAGTTATCGCTTATTTTTCTTTCCCTTATAACTAACTCAAATTGGTTGGTTTTTCACAAAAGACATGAGCAAGACTAACAAGGCCCAATGTGAGTCAATAACCGTCAAAAAAGTTTACCCTTGCTGTTTACTCAATATTGTCGTAAAACTTTAAATCATTTATAATTACAATTAACGACTTTGTATTAATGGCAGCATTTATGGAAAGAAAATATTGACCGTTGTCATTAGAATGTTGTTCAGGGTACAAAAATTAATGAATTAATGAGTTTTCCTCCAAGGAAATTACTATTTAATAAATATTATTTCATTTATCCAAGCAACCCCGCGTAAAAGCTGATCATTTCAGGTAGTTGTTTAAAGTTTAAACCGTTAATATGTACAGTCTACGCCCTTACAAGAAGGCACTAACTTGGTCGTGATAATAACGCACCAACATTCTACCATATTATCTTTTAACGACGATGTTTTTCACTTTGCCTGCGTGATCCACCAGGTGGCTCACTATGCATCACGTTTTGCGAGCCTCAAATTAAAAGAAGTTTGAGGTTTGAAAAAATGTGATGTGTGTAGAGTTGCCGAGCGAAAAATAAAAAATTGTCGCAGGGAGCTGAAATTTTGCATGCAGGTGTAATTTTGGTAGACTTAGATGATGTTTAAAAAAATTCTGAATCGTTACGGTATCGTAACTATATTCTAAAACGCGATTTCTGAATGCCAACAAATCGGTGTGAATTTATCAAATCGGTGTGAACATCACAAAACCCCTCAAATTTTATTTTTTTTATCGGATTCTCCGTGCAAAACTGTACCATGACTTCAACTTTCAAGTCTTTAGCTTGTTGTTGGCTCTTTAACTCTACTTAGCCGATTTGGTAATTAATTACCAAACCGATGTTTTCGCATACTGTGTCTCAGTGGTATATGATATTTGCAAACGAAGACAAAAATAAGACTTTTCAATTCAAAAGGTATTTTGATACCTTAACCCCTATGTGGTATTGTATACATGTAACCCGTAAAGTGACGCTAAAGTTGACAATTTTAGCCATAAAATCATGTTTTTTTATTGAGCGCCCAGCCCTGGCAAAATAGTACGCCCAATAAAAAAACTGCAAAAATAGAATTATGTCCCAACTCCTTGGTAACAATGCAAAAAATTAAAATTGATATTAACTTCTTNATAAAAAATTTCTAAATGTCTTTTATATTTGTATATTTTTTGGTATCCCAAGTGAAAGATAACGGCGCAGGGCGTAGGCGGATAAGCTGGAAAATTTTTACGGAAAAAAGTGAAAGATAACGGCACGAGCGGGGACGGGTGAAAGATAACGGCGCGAAAGATAACGGCGCACCCTGTGTAGATAAAAATTTATTTTCAAAAAATAATTTTGGGGCGTCGGCTAAGTAGAGTTAAATACCATTTTCAATTCTCGCTCGGCAGCCCTATATGTGTGGTGATGAACCATCTTTTGGATCAGGCCGAAAAAGAGAAAACTATGGTGTTGAAAAGAGATCATGATATGTAGATGATATTCACTGAAGCAATTATAACCATGTTACAAAAAAAACCATATTGAAAACTTGTCGAAAATCACGGGATAAACAATTACTCTGTTAACCTAAGATTTATAAGGTAGATTTAATTGAAAATATATACTAAAATAGCTTGTTTCCCCTCTACTAACTGTATGTCACTTACAACACCGTAGAACAATTACTTTTCTATAATTAAAAGTAGAAAAGAGATAAGACTGCAAAACTAATTAGTTTCCATCATAATTAGTAGAGTGAAAAGGGTTAAGACATTCTATTTTCATAAATAAACTGCCTAGCATAAATATTGTTGCATATTTTTTTTTTTTTGATGATACTAAATTTTTGAAATGTGCTGCTTCTGTGAACTTTGAAGCGTAAGATGTTAACCCTTGCTGTTGTCAAATACACCATGTGCGCCGTTATCTTTCAATTTTTCCTATTTGTCCGGCGATCTTTTTCCGAAATACAAATATTTTTGTGTAAAACACTGCGCCGTTATCATTCAATTTCTCATTGTCTGTCACCTTTTTCAATTTGGCTTTGGAAGACAACGGCGCACCTGGTGTAGAGAGACATAAAGTTTCTACATAACCCATGTGCGCCCAAATACAATTCAACGCACATTTGTGGCTTTTATTTTGTGGTCTATTTTGCGACACTAAACTTCAGGGGCTTAAACGTTTACTACATGTATATGTTGCATAATTTATATTTCAGTTTTCGTGTCTTCGCCATTTAAATTGTAGTAGGGAAAGACATGTCCTGATCATTTGCCTATGCTCGTTACTTCTGTTGAACTTGCTGTTAGGCGTAGTGCTCTTAAATATATTAAAATGTGGCAATTCAAACAAATTTAATTTTCAATCGGTTTGACACATCAATTACATATACTTATAGTACTTGGGCCGAAGATTCGAGATCTTGAACTGGTAAGTGGCCTGAATTAAGCAAACCTACATCATATTGAGTAACAGAGTCTTAAAGCGCGTAGACGTTAAAAGCGAACCGAAAATCACTGGAGGCAATGTTAAAAAAATAGAAGCTCATGTTCTGTTTCACATTACGACATGTCGCGACACCTAATTGGACGTAGTCTGAAATTCAAACAGACATTATGCATATTACGTAGGTTTTCAGTTCGCTTTTAACGTCTACGCGCTTTATATTTTGTTAATAAACTTCAATAAGTCACAATTTCGATTCCATTATCTAAAATTTAACCACAATTTTGTGGTATTATACCAAGCATAAAAAACTACACACAAGGTCACGGCTAGGCCTTGCGCGCAATTTCCTTTGCTTGGTTTATATTAGGGCTACGAAAATGGATTCCAATTTTACGGAAAATATCAGTTGCCGACAAACGTCGCGACGTTCGTCGATACTTACCGCAAATCGGTAGCGTAACGCACGTCTTGTCAACGGCCGTCGTTAGCGCTTGTCGCATTGAGTCGGAACACTGGTTTTTATTGACTGTCCAAAACCACGGCATTCAAGGCATCCCTGGTATTCAAAGCAATCCGGTGTGTAAATCAATAAAACATGAGCGAAAGATCGACGTTTGACTTTTTTTATGGGTAGCTGGTTTTCCGTTGAAAAAAATAAAAACTGGAAATACTTTGTCATATAACTCGTCAATTTATGTTATATGATTAACATTAAAACGACATATGCGAGGTAATTTATATCGTATAAAAACGTCTGGTCTATGACTCTAAGCCTCACTATTATATACCTCAGTTACGTTTTAACGATACTCTCCAAGCATTAAGAAAATGTTCAAACAGAGAAATAAACTCGTCCGCCCGGGCGGCTCGGCTGGATTGATGGAACACAAATCCTTACAAAAACCACTTTGAAATGATAAATTGCGGAATTTAAATGTTTAATCGACAGGACCAATAGATTCTAATTATTAATTCTGTCCGTTCATTCTTGGCAGTGCAAGTATCATGTTCTTTGAGGAAAGTAGGAAATATAGTTTTTTTAAAGAGACACCTATTTCTTCAATTGGGATGAGACAAGTCAAAACAATTGTGTTCGGTTACTTATTCTTCCTTGATTTTCCAAGTACAATTTGGAAAATTTGATTTTAGATACAAAGAAACTGGCACTCAGAGAACTAAAACATTTATACAGTAACTGTATGACTCATATTTTTTAACATGGCATGTTACAGTACGACTCATACTGTACTAGTTATAAAATGAACGACAATTTCCAAATTGGCAAACACAGACCAGTGTTCGAAAACATCCGAGATTTTTGGATGCAGATGGGCGGTAGATGGTCGCCGATGGTCGACCATCCAACCATCTCGACCATCCGACCATCCCGGATGGTCGATATTTCGAACACTGACCTTATAATTTTATAATAATGGCTGTTTCAGGTTTTCAACTAAAAAAATTCAACCTACGCCCTAACCAGATAAATGTAGGGTCACCAAGTAAGGAGAGGTTCCGAAAATCACGAAATCTAACCTTACTTAGCAGTTCCTCTTTACTAAAACTATGGATGAACAAGTAAATCATCCGTACATACTTGCAGCAAAATGTTTCAACAGATTACAAACGGGAGCTGAGGAGTTAAATCGAGGATACAGACATTAAATGTTGATTATTTTGTGTCGATAAAACGAGTACAAACAAATTCAAAGTATCAGCCCTCAGAGACGATAATGCAAAACTTGGCTATCGTTTACGGTTTTATTGATTCTCTCGATTTTATATTTAAACTACTTATTGATTAATTGTCAATAAGTTCTATCTTGACAGAAAAAATGTGTTCAGAATCGTCTTGAGTGTTTTCATTATATATTTATTTAACGTTTTCGCCGTCGAAAATATGTATTTTAAAATGATGTATACAGGGTGAAGAAGTGAATCGATACATCTTTTTTGAATTTTTTTTTAAGACATGCCCGGTTTGGTTCAAAATTGATAATACAGTAGCACGGTGAATGGTATTTCGGCGACCATATGTGGTCGCCCAAAAACTGGGATTTTGAGTGGTTGTGGTGACCACAAAATTGGTCCCCAATTAATGTCTAAAACACCATTTGGCGACCAATTGGTCTTCAAGAAATATTTTGAGCAACACTTGGCGACCATGTGGTTGCCAAATGATGTTATTGGCAGGACGTGGCGACCAATTTTGTGGTCGACAAAAACTTGTACTTCGAGGAGTTTTGGCGACCATAAAATTGGTAAAATGTTCGCCAAATACCAAGGTATTATTGTAGTAAGTAATCATACTAAAGATATTTTTTAACAGTCCATAAAAAAACAAATCGTACTTATCAACCAGTTTTTCATCATTTCTTCAGCTCATACTGTAGTGATAACTCATGAAATGTAATCGAATATTCTTTAGACGATCGAGTTTAACATGAATAAAAAATTAAATTGACCCATAAAAAAATAATTGAGCGAAATTCAAATTCAACTTTAGAGTCGCCCATACTGTTTATTTTAAACCGTTTATCTAAAAGGGCCTTTTCGACGTGTCCGTGAAGTACAAATAAATATATCGCCTTTTTTCGAATTTGAGTCGATGAAACTCGTACTTAATTTATTTGAAGATCAATTACGCCTTTTCCTGTGTCTTTTTTTAACAGACTTTTTTTTAATTTAAAATAAAGTTTTTTTTTGTAGAGAATGAGTGTGTTCGGGACTCTGCTGTTTTTCGCCGCGGTTTTTGGCGAAAATCTCGACTGTCCAGCAGAGGGTACCATTTATCATGAGGGTTTCCAGTATACAAAAAAACATCCGCTCGTTTTTATTGGTGGATATCCTCGCTCCGGTACGACGTTAATGAGAGTACTGGTAGAAATGAACAAAAACATCCGCTGTGGGTAAAAGTCTAATAATATACAGAAAATAACTAAGACTCAAGTTCCATTTCCTTATTCGTAATTTCTAGACGTATACGAAAATAATTTAAGTGAAAGTACTCAGCGTTTTGCATGAATTTTTGCCATTTTTCGTACTTTCTAGATAGCCAAACTCGAGTTTTTTTTTCCACACGTCAAAAACTCGAATATCGCCTTTTGGAAAATGCGATAGAAAAGACGGCTGAAATTCATGTGGAAATTCAATGTGGATCTTGTTATGGACAAAATGAATAGGAAAGTGTACAGTTGATTTGATTCCGCAGTAACAATTTTTAAAGAAAAAATCGGGACTGTAGGTGTTAATCCGTTACAAAATCAATTGTATTTTTGTCCCACATTTTATGTTATTTCTACAGTTCTAAGGTCTTAGCTAATATTATCAAACATGAGTAAGTTCATTTTGCCATTGAATTCTAGAAATTTTGAGGTTTCAAAATTGAATAACTTAAATCATTCAACGTGTGCTTAATTTTATATGCGCAGTTAGTTATTTATTTATGAGTTAAAGAAGTAATCTATTAGATGGAAAACATATTTCTTTAAAGTTTTAATCTGAGATATTTATTAGGCGTTTCGTCTCGTTGACTAAGTTGACTTTAGGGCCGGTATTAATTAAATATGTCTGGTTGAGTCTCAATTTTTGAGATTGTCTACATCAGAAGTACCTAACTTGTATTTGACCTATTTGTCCAGTTTATTTTTTAACTTCCAAACTGACCTTTAGTTATGCCACTTTACGTATGTTTTTTTTCGGTTATAATTTTGCACAATTTTGATATGTGTACGCTGTTATATCATAAAATTATTGAGTGTCAATAAGACAGAGAAAAAAAAAAGAAAAAGTGGTACGGCTATTGTACTCAAAATCAAAAACTGGATTGTAGTTCTCTTATGCAGTTTTTCTCTGAGTTCGACTGGTCACGTGATAAACGCTTCGATATGGGTAATGTTTCGATAATGTTTCGAGACGAACATTTTGGCCAAAACATTTTTTTTCGAAAAAAATTAGTGGTCGTGGCTTATTTTTTTTTCTCTTAAGTCTCAGGGGGAAGGAGTTTTTGGGAACCCGTAGGGGGAAAATGTGTGTAAATAAACACGCACTTCAAAAATTCACAATAATTCGAAATAATTCAAAAAAACTGGTAAAGCCAAGTTGTAGAGCCCGTCAAACTACGTCGATCTNGAGTCGATGAAACTCGTACTTAATTTATTTGAAGATCAATTACGCCTTTTCCTGTGTCTTTTTTTAACAGACTTTTTTTTAATTTAAAATAAAGTTTTTTTTTGTAGAGAATGAGTGTGTTCGGGACTCTGCTGTTTTTCGCCGCGGTTTTTGGCGAAAATCTCGACTGTCCAGCAGAGGGTACCATTTATCATGAGGGTTTTCAGTATACCAAAAAACATCCGCTCGTTTTTATTGGTGGATATCCACGCTCCGGTACGACGTTAATGAGAGTACTGGTAGAAATGAACAAAAACATCCGATGTGGGTAAAAGTCTAATAATATACAAAAAAATAATTAAGACTCGAGTTCCATTTCCTTATTCGTAATTTCTAGACGTATACGAAAATAATTTAAGTGAAAGTACTCAGCGTTTTACATGAATTTTCGCCGTTTTTTCTTTCGTACTTTCTAGATAGCCAAACTTGAGTTTTTTTCCACACGTCAAAAACTCAAAAATTGCCTTTTAGAAATGCGGTAGAAAAGACGGCGAAAATTCATGTAAAACGCCGAGTAGTATTGCGGAGTGTGTTCTTGAATGTCCGTCATGTTGTGGACAAACTGAACAGGAAAATCAAATAAAGTGTACAGTTCATTTGGTAACGCAGTAACAATTTTTGAATAAAAAATCGGGACTGTAGGTGTTAAAACATTACAAAATCAACTGTATTTTACTCCCACATATTATGTTATTTCTACAGTTCTAAGGTCCTAGCTAATATTATCAATGACTAATATTATCATGAAAGTTCATTTGGCCATTGAATTCTAGAAAGTTCGAGGTTTCAAAACTGAATAACTTTAATCATTCAACGTGTGCTTAATTTTATATGCAAAGTTACTTATTTATTTATGAATTAACGAATTAATCTATTAAATGGAAAAACATATTTCTTTTAAGTTTTAATCTGAGATATTTATAAGGCGTTTCGTCTCTTTGACTATTAGTCAACCTAAAGTTGACTTTAGGGCCGGTATTAATTAAAGATGTCTGGTTGAGTCTCAATTTTTGAGATTGTCTACATGAGAAGTACCTAACTTGTATTTGACCTATTTGTTCAGTTTATTTATAAACTTTGACTCCCAAATTGGCCTTTAGTTATGCCACGTAACCAATGGTTTTTTTCGGTTTTAATTTTGCAAAATTTTGATATGTGTACACTGGAATATCACAAAAATACGATTTCAATTGATAGTCTCACTAAAACAGAGAAAATAGGAACGTCGACGATCTCAAAAACTTGAAAAAGTGGCAAAGCTATTGTACTCGGAATCAAAAACTGGATTGTAGTTTTCTTATGCAGTTTGTCTCCAAGTTCGACTGGCCACGTGATAAAGGCTTCGATATGGGCAAATTAACAAAATACTGACCAATAAACCAAAAATAACCGATAACTCCAGATTTTTGTTGTTTGATGTTTTTTTTTTGAGAATCATGGTACTTACCTTTCGTTTTACCCGTCAATCAGCAATTTATGATATTCTATCGATTTCGTATGTTTTTTTCTTTCGGACTAAAACGTACTATTTGAGTGTATGCTGGACTTAAACTTAGACCGGAAACGCATATAATCCCGCGAATGTTATCACGATGGGACATTAGTCGCGGTACAAAACGAATGAATGATTCGGGAATTACGCCTGATCTGTACGACCTCGTCAGTAGTGATTTTATTTTAAACGTTATTGCCAAACACGATCATGGCGCCAAAATACTGTGCAATAAAGACCCCTTCACGCTGCGTTATATGGAAACTCTGACACGAGAAAATATGTTTCCGAACTCAAAGTTTATTCTGATGTTGCGAGATCCAAGAGCGATTGCGAATTCCCTTCGAAAGCGCAAAATCACGATTGCAAATGTTGACAAGAATTCAAAATTAATTCAAAAAAAATTCCTAGGGGTTAAAACATATTTTTGGCCAAATAAGGTTACTACCATTAATTGAAAGGAATACTATAAAAAATGCGCTGGCGGGCAATTTTGCACATTTTCCAGCTATTCCGCTTACGCCCTTAGAGTTTATCCGGCCACCTGAGGGTTTATCCGGCCGGTCTTTGAGGGCAAAAATTCCAGGATAACCCCTCTGTATCGCCCAAGCATTAACGGCAGAAAAAAGGTTGTACAGAATTCAGAATTTTTTAAGCCTTTATTCAAAATCTTATTTTTGAATTTCATAATTGACAACGAAAAATTGCAATCAATTTTCACCAGTTGGAACAGAAACATGAAATTAATGTACACAACCTGCTTGAGACATGAATGGATTGGATGAATCATGTTAACCCCTAGAGGTAAACACTAGGTATAAACCAGTGTAAATTGCCGTTCAGGCATTTGGGCGTAGGGTCGTTGGCGCGTTTTTGAAAATTTCCCCAATGCCCAATACGTTGGCTGGGCGAATCCTTTTTGTGAAAATACGCCAATTTATGGTTCAAAATGAATGGTAAGCTTATCAAAATTAGATTTATCGTTAAAAGGTTTATGTTCATAGTGAATGTCCTATTGTAAATATATTCATCCATGATAAAGAGGGATTCCCGCGACAACCTTAAAGATAAGAAAAATTGTCTGGTTATCCGCTACGAAGATTTGGTCGAGCATACAGAGCATTATATGCGAGTGGTCATGCGGTTTATTGGCGAAGATTTCACTCCCGAAATGCTCAATCATACCAATAATATGAAAGGCGTTACATTGGCGCCAAATGGTAAAAATTCGCAAATATGACTATCAAACGTAGTTTTACATTTTTTGGGAGATGTCCCTTTAGAAGTTTTTTTCAGTAGTTTTTTTTCTCAGAGCTGACGCCTACACGGTGCGCCCTCGATCGTCCAGTTTCCATTAACTGACCGTTTTTAGTAAATCTTTTGAATTTTTTCGTTTTTTTTTCTCTAAAGTTTGTGGCATTTAGCAATATTTAAACTTTTTTTTCAATGTTTAATTTAGAAGTGGAGTACTTTCGCGACCATTTGTGCTCGCGATAAAAAAGTGTTTATTAGTACTTTCGCGACCACATCATTTGGTCGCGAATCGTTGTTCAAAATATGGTTTCGCGACCACATGGAACAACGATTCGCGATCAGATGGTATGGTCGCGAAAGTACTTAATAACGGGTTTTTTTGCGTCCACAAATGATCGCGAAAGTACCCTTTATCCAAGTTTAGTCAAATACTATGAAAAATTATAAAAAAAAATGATACTGATTTGTTCAAAAATCAACTTATCATCCGTAAGAGTCTAAGAAATGAGTCACGTGTTATAGGAGATCAAATTCTTATATAAAAATGTCTATCTGCCGTTAACTGGCCACCCTATTTGTCGTTACCCGAACACCATATTTGCCATTAACCGTCTAGTTTCGATTTTTTAAATTTTCCCAAAAAAGTCGCCTACGCATTGACCAGTTAACCGTGTATTTAATGAATGTTTTTTTTCAGAACCTTCTACCGGCCAGGTCACCCAACCAATTTATCGAACGGCACTNAAAAAAAAAAGAAAAAGTGGTACGGCTATTGTACTCAAAATCAAAAACTGGATTGTAGTTCTCTTATGCAGTTTTTCTCTGAGTTCGACTGGTCACGTGATAAACGCTTCGATATGGGTAATGTTTCGATAATGTTTCGAGACGAACATTTTGGCCAAAACATTTTTTTTCGAAAAAAATTAGTGGTCGTGGCTTATTTTTTTTTCTCTTAAGTCTCAGGGGGAAGGAGTTTTTGGGAACCCGTAGGGGGAAAATGTGTGTAAATAAACACGCACTTCAAAAATTCACAATAATTCGAAATAATTCAAAAAAACTGGTAAAGCCAAGTTGTAGAGCCCGTCAAACTACGTCGATCTGACAATTCAGAAATTGATTGGAGCCACCAGGGCCCCCTAGAGAGCTGTTTGAAATCTCCAACCTACGCAAAAAAACCGTCAATCGAATTTTCTCGAAAAGTTGAGGGGGGTCACCAATACCCGTTTTGCCCTACGGGCCTCCATATGCCTTAAATCGACGAAAAAAACAAGTTGCGTGTCTATTTACACGCACTCCCCCCTGGGAGTTAAAAAATCAATAGCTAATAAACTAAAAATAACCGAGAATGTATTCCAGACTTCTGTTTGTTGATGTTTTTTGAGAATCATGGTACTCAATTTTTATTTCACTCGTATATCAGCAATTTGTGAGATTCTATCGAGCTCGTATTTTTTCTTTCGGAGTTAAAAGTACCATTTGAGTATATGCTAGACTTAAACTTAGACCGGAAACGCATATAATCCCGCGAATGTTGTCTCGATGGGACATTAGTCGCGGTACAAAACGAATGAATGACTCGGGAATTACGCCTGATCTGTACGACCTCGTCAGTAGTGATTTCATTTTGAACGTTATTGCCAAGCACGATCATGGCGCCAAAATACTGTGCAATAAAGACCCCTTCACGCTGCGTTATATGGAAACTTTAACTCGAGAAAATATGTTTCCAAACTCAAAGTTTATTCTGATGTTGCGAGATCCAAGAGCGATTGCGAATTCTCTTCGAAAGCGAAAAATCACTATTGCAAATGTTGACAAGAATTCAAAATTAATTTTAAAAGTTTTCCAGGGGGTTAAAAGACATGTTTTGGCCAAACAAAGTTGCTATCATTAATTGAAAGGTAGACTACAACAAAATGCGTTTGCGGTAAGTTTTGCACATTTTCCAGCTATTCCGCGTACGCTATTTGGGTTTAACAGCCACCTGAGGGTTTATCCGGCCGATTTTAGAGCGCGAAAATAGCAGCATAGCCCCAAAATGTGTATCCCTCAAGGAGTGTAAATTTATTTTTTTTTAATTGTTGTGCTCTGTATCGCGGCGATACTATCGCCCCAAGCATTTAACAAATGGTTGTTCAGAATTCAGAATTTTTGAGGCCTGTCCAAAAGGCCTCCTTAAAACTAGCTTACAGGAGTAATTCAAAATCTTATTTTTGAATTTAATAATTGACAACGAAAAATTGCAATCAATTTTCACCAGTTGGAACAGGAATATGAAATTAATGTACACAACCTGCTTGAGACATGAATGGATTGGATGAATCATGTTAACCCCTAGAGGTAAACTAGGTATAAACCAGTGTAAATTTGCGTTGTGGCATCTGGGCTTAGGGTCGTTGGCGCCTCCCAACTCATCGCTAGCGCCTTTTTTTAATTTCCCCAAATTATGCTTCAATGGCCAATGCACAATATGTTGGGTGGGCGAATCCCTTTTGTGAAAATACGCCAATTTATGGTTCAAAATGAATGGTAAAATTATCAAAATTAGATTGATCGTGAGAAGGTTTTTGTTCATAGTGAACGTCCTATTGTAAATATATTCATCCACGATAAAGAGGGATTCCCGCGACAACCTTAAAGAGAAGAAAAATTGTCTGGTTATCCGCTACGAAGATTTGGTGGAGCATACAGAACATTATATGCGAGTGGTCATGAGGTTTATTGGCGAAGATTTCACTCCCGAAATGCTCAATCATACCAATAATATGAAAGGCGTTACATTGGCGCCAAATGGTAAAAATTCCCAAATATCACTATCAAACGTAGTTTTACATTTTTTGGGAGATTTCCTTTCAGAAGTTTTTTTCAGTAGTTTTTTTTTTCTCAGAGCTGACGTCTACACGGTCCGCCCTCGATCGTCCAGTTTCCATTAACTGGCCGTTTTTAGTAAATGGTTTTGAATTTTTTCTTTTTGTTTCTCTAAAGTTTGTGGCATATAGCAATATTTAAACTTTTTCAATGTCAAATTTAGAAGTGGGGTACTTTCGCGACCATTTGTCGTCCCGAAAAAACCCGTTGATGAGTACATTCGCGACCACACCATTTGTTCGCGAATCGTTGTTCAAAATATGGTTTCGCGTCCACATGGAACAACGGTTCGCGACCAAATGGTGTGATCGCGAAAGTACTCAATTACGGGTTTTTCGCGACCACAAACGCTTCCCTCCACCTAAATTTACTCAAATATTATGAAAAAATATAAAAAAAATGATATTGACTCGTTCAGAAATCAACTTATCATCCGTAAGAGTCTTAGAAAAGAGTCACGTGTTATAGAAGATCAAATTATTATATAAAAATGTCTATTTGCCGTTAACCGGACACCATATTGGCCATTAACCGTCTAGTTTCGATTTTTAAAATTTTCCCAAAAAAACTCGCCTACGCATTGACCCGTTAACCGTTTATTTAATGAATGTTATTTTTCAGAACCTTCTACCGGCCAGGTCACCCAACCAATTTATCGAACGGCACTCTATGAATGGATCAAAAATCTCAACATGACCTCGCCGGATTTTGCGATTGTGAAAGCCTTGAAAGGTCTGGAACAAATGGATACCTGGAAGTTGTTAAAGAAGCGGTACAGCGGCTACCGTCGAATAATTCCGGGTTACAACGCGCGTAATTTTCGTGCCCCCAGGCCAAACACGTCAAACCGCATTTCAACGTGAATTTGAGTCTGATTCAGGAGAAAAAATGAAAATCGCCGCGATTACATTTGCTCCCGTCATTCCCATTTTTCTAGTTTTAATTCATTTCTATTGTAGACTGTCAAATAGCAACTTTACCTTACCTCGTATCCTACATCGAGTTCACGCCGAAAACACTCCTTAAGATTCGGCATACTTGGCTTATATTAATGAACTTTCAGAAAAAAATTAAATGAGTTTGACCTACTGTGTATACTAGTAACTGTGTCAATCCCAAACAACGCTATTCAGTCCACAAGAGGGCACCAAGAGAGCAGAGCTTTAAATTTTTGAAATCGATTAGCACAAATGAAAAATTTCAAGCTCTGGCACCCTCTAGTGGACTGAATCGCCTAGCGCATTCTAGCGCACTAATAGGTCAAACAGTCTAAAACGTTAGCATGAGCCAAATTTCAATCGCAAAGCGCCCTCGAGTGGACTAATAGGCCAAACGGTCTTGAACGTTAGCATAAGCCAAATTTGCCGAGCCGCAAAAAATACACCACCTGAGGGGTTATCTTACCATTTATTATCTTACCAAGATTGGGTGATTTTACCACTTTTTTGCCTAAAACGTATCGTGATTTCAAATTATTAAATTGAACGCCCTGACGGGTTATCTTACCAAAGTTGGGTTATCTTACCGCTTTTTAAGAGTTTATAAAGGTAAGATAACCCTTCAGATGGTGTATTTTGAATTTTCAAGTTTACGGCGCTAATTCGAGTACGATAAACACAAGTTGTAAATTATTATAAAAGTCAAAAAATAAATTTGGGAACTGCGTTTCCATGTGTAATTCCCAAAGTTATTTTTTTATTAAAATTTGTCACCTTGCATAGTAAAAATACTATATCGCCAGAGGGTCATGAATCGAGGCCTCATGATATTTTTGGCGCAAAAATATTTCTGCCTTTTAAAATGTTTTATATTACAAATACACACAGCGCTATAAGAATAAATTACACAAACTAATATTAGATATTTGGTCGCAAAATTGAAAGAAAAATGCCGGGATTTCATTTGAAACGCTGAGTCGAAAAATCCAAATTATTATTTTTAATTCCAAAAAATCGCCTTTCTACTTAAAATTTTGGAAGTCTTTGAAGCGTATTTTTTAAAAACAAAGTAAGTCTCACAAGGACTTTAAAACGCTGTTAGCCCCATAACGTCTAGAAAGCAATCTTGTCTACGGTAACCGAAATGTGACAATTGTGTCATTTTAAGAACTTCTCGATATTTTCTTAGTGTCTATGTGGTTCATATTCACTCCTGGTGAATACATTGTAAATTAATCTATATATTTAGATTGTGTGGCCTAACTAACTTGGTTTGATCTGTTTAATATTTCTTTCTATTAAATGGCGACTGCAATAAAGTACATAAGTTATTTGTATCGAAATTTGAGTTAATTTTAAATATCGTAGTGATTTTCAAACGCGAAAAAAAAAATAATGTTACCACTTTTTGGCACCGTGGGCTTTCGAATAAAACGTTTCTCGGAGAAAACATTTTTCGGAGAAAATCAAAGAAAACGTGTTTCGGAGAAAGGGTAAGAAAACGTTTCAAGTAATCGGTTTCAAGTAATCGGTTCAAGAAATCGGTTCAGTAGTTTCGTTNAGGGTGTGCATCACTTGGACAGATTTCCCACTTGGACAATAGCTGACTAGGGTGTTCGCGCAATTTACCCACTTGGACAAATGAAATTTCCCACTTGGCCAAACCTCTTCCCAGGACATTTTTCCAAACGAAATTTCCCACTTGGACAAACTTTTTCCCACTTGGACAAACGTTTACCCATTTGGACAAACGTTTACCCAGTTGGCCAAAGGTTTACCCAGATGGCCAAACGTTTTCCCATTTGGACAAACGTTTTCCCATTTGGACAACCCTAACCCTAGATTAACCCTAACCCTAGCCTAAGCCTAACCCTAGCCTAACCCTAACAAAATTCAAAAATTGTCGCTGGGAGTTGAAATTTTTCATGCAGGTGTAATTTTTGGCCATTTAGATGATGTTACATAATAAAAGTTATAACTTATAAATCGTAACAGTATCGTAACCAGTGTTGAAATCTGGGATTATTTTGCGTTGGGTTGGGGTGGTATTGGCAAAAATTGCGTTGAGTTGGGGCAAACTTGAAAAATATGCGTTGGCGTTGGGGCATTTTACCGAATTGATTCAAAACACCTATTTTTTCACTTTTTTATTTATTTCAGCATCCAATATTGTAATTTATAAGTACTTTAGTACAAATATTGTTTTTTAAATGAACTTGATGTTACTTATATGAGGAACTTGGCTACATAGGTAGGGTAGCCGTCTGGGATTTTCGAGGGAAAAAATTAAGAGTTTGACGTTCAAACTTTCCACATATACCAAACCAAGGATGGCGAAAAATAATATCGTCTTCCAAAATTCACAACACCACCAAATGCCTTCGTGGGGGGGGGGGGGGGGGAAAAAAAAANGGAGGGGGGGGGGGGGGGGGGGGTGAAAAAATATGTTTATTCATGTTTTTCTCTGTTTTGATATTCACCTCAAGCTTCCTCAAATCTGATTTTGAGATATGTTGTAGAGCGTAAAAAAATACCCTAAATTCGTGATTTTTAGGGCGGGGCTTGGCGGGGCAGAATACACCAGGGACCAAATGGTGTTAAAAATGACAAGGTCAAAAATTGAACTTGGAGTAAAAATAGTTAAATTGACTTGTTTTTGTGGTTATAAGTACTGTTTGGTCCACTTTGCCGTTGTCAAAAAAATATTTCGTTAAACGGTGCTCCAGATATTGACCATTGAATTTGTTAAGGTCAAAAACTGAACTTGGAGTAAAAATAGTTACACCTGCATGGAAAATTTCAACTCCCAGCGACAATTTTTGAATTTTGTTAGGGTTAGGCTAGGGTTTGGCTAGGGTTAGGCTTAGGCTAGGGTTAGGGTTGTCCAAATGGGAAAACGTTTGTCCAAATGGGAAAACGTTTGGCCAAGTGGGAAAACGTTTGGCCAAATGGGTAAACGTTTGTCCAAATGGGAAAACGTTTGGCCATCTGGGTAAACCTTTGTCCAAATGGGTAAACGCTTGTCCAAGTGGGAAAAAGTTTGTCCAAGTGGGTAAACGTTTGTCCAAGTGGGTAAATGCGCGAACACTCTAGTCAGCTATTGTCCAAGTGGGTAATCTGTCCAAGTGATGCACACCCTTCAAAAGATGGTTTCGCGACCACATGGTCGCCAAAGTGCGTTTTGGGTGAGGTTTCGCGACCACATGGTCGCGAAAGGGTTTATTGGGGGAAGTTTACATTGTCCGCGCAACAGCTTATTTGTCTCGCGCTGCCAATTTTGGCCCCGTAACCTAGCAACGCAAAACACCAAGTAACAATTTCTTCTTCTTTTTTGTTACGCGGACAATTGGGTTGATCACGCCTTCGGCGCGGTTCATATTTTATAAAGTCGCCGTTTTGATCAACATTTAAGAATAAATAAAAATAATATTTATTAATAATAAATTCGTTGTATTTCATTTTGAATGCGTNAAAAGTTTGTCCAAGTGGGTAAACGTTTGTCCAAGTGGGTAAATGCGCGAACACTCTAGTCAGCTATTGTCCAAGTGGGTAATCTGTCCAAGTGATGCACACCCATATTACAAATCCACACAGCGCTATAAGAATAAATTACATAAATTAAATATAAGATACTTTGGTCTCAAAATAAAAAAAAACACCGTGATTTCATTTGAAACGCTGAGTCAAAAAATCCACATTAACATTTTTAATTTGAAATAAAATCGCTTTTCTACTTAAAATTTTGGAAGTCTTTAAAGCGAATTAAAAAAAATAGTCTCACAAGGACTTTTAACGCTGTTAGCCCCATAAGTTATGGCCCATAACTTATGGGCCATAACGTACTAGAAAATAATCTTGTCTACAGTAACCGAAATGTGACAATTGTGTCATTTTAAGAACTTCTCGATATTTTCTTAGTGTCTATGTGGTTCATACTCACTCCTGGTGAATACATTGTAAATTAAGCTATATATTTAGATTGTGTGCCCTAACTAACTTGGTTTGATCTGTTCAATATTTTTTTGAATTAAATGGCGACTGCAATAAAATACATAATTTATTTGTATCAAAATGTGAGTTAATTTAAAATACATTTATGAAAAAAAAGATTATTTTAGAAGGCTAGTTATCGGTTCTTCTGTTGTCCATTGTACTTTAAGGTAGGGCTCGACATAATTGAAAAAACAATGAGATGTCCTGAACTGGCTTGTTGAGCTCAAAAATAAAAATGAGCTGTCCTGAGCTCGCCTCCATGGCTTCAAAAATAAAAATGAGCGGTCCTGAACTGACCTGCCAAACTCAGCTGCCCAGCTTAGCTCGACAGTGCAATAAAACAATGAGTCGAACTGCCCAGCCGATCTGGTTTAAGGGCCTTTAATTAAGGCCCAGTGACCTGAGGTAGGCATAAATTGATAAAATGACTTCTGCTTGGCTGTCCGCTGGAAGTCCCAAAATTTGATGAGTTCGCTTCCCCTCTGCTGCCCTGTTCACTTCCGAAGCCAGTTTACTTGAACTGAGACAGCCAAACGGCTGTTGCCCAGCCCTTTAAGGCCATTAAAGGACACCAAACAGTTTTTTTTATCAAAGAAGTGTATTTAATATATGTGTTTATACTACAAGTAAATATGTGATATGACAGCGTTTTAATTTCTTCCGTAACCAAACAGTGAATAGTTGTATCCTTTTGGTTCGCTCGGACATTGTGAGGCGTTTGTTACTGGTTTACACTTGTTATGCGTCCCAAACCGGCACACCTTCAGATTGCACGTAATCGTTTCTTGGTGACTCTTGCCGTTTGGATTACCGATTGTGAATGTACGAAAACTGAAAAAAAAAATATTAACAATATCACCAAACATCTGTGCCTAATTTTGGGTACCCTTGTTTGTTCAGGAAAATGACGATGTTGCAAGTACCTGACACTTTCTAGAAAAATCCACGAACTATGTCATTTTTTTGCAATTGAATAGTACCAACCCCTTCGTTATATGAATACAGTCTCTACTTCAAAATCGTTACGATTTCTTGGAGAAAAATCGTAACAATTTTAAGTCATGACGTCATTTCGTAACGATTATCGTAATGTTATCTTAGGCTTTTCGATTTGAATTTGTCACCAAAACGCAAACCTACCCCGACAAAAAAAAAAGTTTTTTTGCGTAGGTTGTAAGTTTCAAACAGCTCTGCATCTAGAACTGCTTGAAACTTTCAACCCACGCAACAGAGTTTTTTTTGGGGTAGGTTTTCGAGTATGTGGTATACATCAAAATCAGAGTGTCCAGCTAGAGAATATTTTCTCGTCGTTCAATTTTTTTTTTTTGAAAAAATAAGCTCGACATAGTTTGGCGAGCTCTACAATTTGGCTTTGTCAGTTTTTTTGAAAATTTTCGATTTGCCGATTTCTACCAAATCTACCAATAGGTAATTTTCACTAACCTGAATCTAGCATTTCCGTCTTGACTATAATGCGAGTCGCCAATTAACCTCGTTTGTATTGTATTTGAATAGCAATTATTTTTTATCATTCGAACAACCGCACTACTTTGATTGGACGTGATCGAACATGAATCGAGATAAAAATTGAACTTTTGACTTTCTAATAACCATCGAACTTGAACGTAAAGATTTCTTCCCACGTACACATTATCATCAAGCTTGACATAGGGTTGCTGAGCGAAAAATTTGCGGTGTAATTCATGCGTACCAGATGATGCCGTGAAAAAAATTTCAAACAATTTGTTAAAAATCCTTCAAAATGAGGAGTCGTATATTATGTACACTACCTGAGGGGTTATCTTACCTTTATAAACGCTTAAAAAGCGGTAAGATAACCCAACTTTGGTNAAAAAGTTAATCGGAGAATAAGTTTTTCCAAGAAAACGTTTTTCGGAGAATACGTTTTTCGGAGAAAACGTGTTTCGGAGAAATTCTCCGAAAAACGTTTTCTCCGAAAGACGTTTTCTCCGAAAAACGTTTTCTTGGATAGACGTTTTCTTGGAAAAACAATTTCTCCGAAAAACGTTTTATTCGAAAGCCCACGGTGCCCCACTTTTTGGTAGCGTTGCTTGACAGCGCGTCTGAGGCCTATGTTGCCTGTCATTGGTCTTTTTTGAGTGCGCCAGGCCAATCACTGAAAGGCTTTTTTCTTCTTTTAAAATATCTTTGTACTACAGTCCTCCCCTCTTATGTGCCACACTTAAGGAGAAAAATGCATTTCAGCTAAAATTTTTTTTCGCGTTTTAAAATCAGGACGATACACCACCCACCTGCGTAAGTTAATACCACGCGTGGCGCATAAAAACTATGTGCTGTCCTGAACTGGCTTGTCGAGCTAAAAATAAAAATGAACTGTTCTGAGCTCGCCTCACGGGCTTCAAATAAAAATGAACGGTCCTGAAGAGACCTGCGAAACTCAGCTGCCCAGCTCAAATCGCCCGTTCAATAAGATCATGAGTTGGCTAGTCGAACTGCCCAGCCAGCTGTCGGTCTGGTTTAAGGGTCTTAAATTAAGGCCCAGTGACCAGGAGTGGGCATAAGTTGATAAAATAATGACTTGTGCTTGGCTGTCCTCTCGAAGTCCCAAATTCTGATCAGTCCGCCTCGTCTCGGCTGCCCTGTTTACTTCTGAAGCTGGTTTATTTGAACTGAGACAGTCAACTGGCTGTTGCCCAGCCCTTAACAGTCATAAAACGGATAACGGATTTAAAATCGAAAAAAAATACGTTTTTATATGGAACAAAAATATGTTTTTTTAAGAAAATTGTTTTTACGTTTGGGTCCCTTGAGGACGAGGGTTAAGGTTGAAAATCACTCCAGTAAGCGAAGAAGAACAGGACTTCAAAATAAAATAATAATCATAAAAAAATCCGTTCATTATTTGGCGCGCTAGAGCAAATTGGGTAGCTAGCTACCCCCAGACGCGCATGACTGTTATAGTAAACTCGATGCGCATGACCGTTAAGGCCATAAATGGACACCAAAAGTACTTTTTCTATTAAAGAAGTGTATTTAATATATTTGTTTATACTACAAGTAAATATGTGATATGACAGCGTTTTAATTTCGTCCGTAACCAAACAGTGAATAGTTGTATCCTTTTGGTTCGCTCGGACATTGTGAGGAGTTTGTTACTGGTTTACACTTGTTATGCGTGCCCGAACGGCACACCTTCAGATTGCACGTGATCGTTTCTTGGTGACTCTTGCCGTTTGGATCACCGATTGTGAAGGTACGAAAACTGAAAAAAAAATATTAAAAATATCACCAAACATCTGTGCCTAATTTTGGGTACCCTTGTTTGTTCAGGAACATGACGATGTTGCAAGAACCTGACACTTTCTAGAACAACTCACGAAATATGTCATTTTTTACAATTGAATACTACCAACCCCTTCGTTATATGAATGCAGTCCTTATCTCAAAATCGTAACGATTTGTTGTTCGAAAAATCGTAAAAATTTTGAGTTATGACGTCATTTCGTAACGATTTTTCGCTATCTTACGCTTTTCGAGTGAATTTGTCACCAAAGCGCAAACTTACCCCGAAAAAAAGTTTTTTGCGTAGGTTGTAAGTTTTAAACAGCTCTGCATCTAGAACTGTTTGAAACTTTCTACCCACGAAGCAGAGTTTAATCTGGGGTAGGTTTTCGAGTATGTGGTATACATCAAAATCAGAGTGTCCAGGTAGAGAATATTTTCTGGTCGTTCAAATTTTTTTTTTTTCTTTTTTGAAAAAAATAGCTCGACGTAGTTTGGCGAGCTATATAATTTGGCTTTGTCAATTTTTTTCGAAAAAATTTTCGATTTGCCGATTTCCATCAAATCTACCAATAGGCAATTTCCACTAACCTGAATCTAGCATTTCCGTCTTCACTATAATGCGAGTCGCCAATCAACCGCGTTTGTATTGTATAGGAATAGCAATTGTTTTTAATCATTCGAACAACCGCACTACTTTGATTGGACGTGATCGAACATGAATCGAGATAAAAATTGAACTTTTGACTTTCTAATAACCATCGAACTTGAACGTAAAGATTTCTTCCCACGTACACATTATCATCAAGCTTGACATAGGGTTGCTGAGCGAAAAAAATTGCGGTCTAATTCATGTCTACCAGTTGATGCCGTGAAAAAAAATATTTTCAACAATTTTTGTCAAAATCCTTCAAAATCCTTCAAAGGGGTCGTACATATACGTGTATGTTTCCATAGGGGGAGTTTAGCGTTATGAATCATAACTTATGATGTAATTTGACGCCCTAAAAGGTGTCAAATTACAGAATTTCTGATTTTATTAAAATTTCGGAATTTTATTAAAATAACCCCTAGCATTTTATTTTTACATCAGATTTTGCGGTACTTCAAAAATCAGGTCTTGGGCGTCTTGTCAGATCGTTAAATGCACCCCTTAACCAGTTATCCTAACATAAGTTATCTTAAGAAAATTGGTTATCTTAACACTTTTTGAACCAAATCGTACGCGTTTTCAAATCATCTTCTCAAATGCCCTACCCAATTATCTTAACATCTTTTCAGGAAAACACTTCTTAAGATAATTGGTTAAGTGCTGTACCATTGTCTATACTCGCTTGGCAACCCTAGCTTGACGGCATCCGTAAATTCCGCATCGTGATAAGTGCTAATTGCAAAGCCGCCAGTCAATGAACCCGTATTTGACAGCGATGAATGAGCGCTGGACTTAGCTTTCAAACCAAATTCTTTAGAGGTTAAATGAACGGTTGATGGATAGTCGCAGTGGAAACGGACGGCAATTCCGTCCTCGTAGGATTTAAATGACAAATGAACCGCTTCGCCTGTTGCCGACTGTAAGTGCAGATTTTTTGTGATTTTTTGAAGGGCCATTGATACAACAAAGCTTATTTCATCACTAGAATAAATATGATTCAAGAACTCGGAAAGATACCCGGTTGTCCTTTGGTCAACAAAGAGTGGAAAATACCCTGTTTTCACAAAAAAAGTCCAAAAACAGCAAATATTGATACTCGCTAAAGCTAAATTTTTCTAGATTTTTCGCACCTTAGCCATCTTTTTGAACATGGAAATACCGCCTATAGATTCAATACGCATATTAATGAATATCATTGTGTATGAAAACGAAAATTAATATAAGGTTATTAGTAGCGTGTTTCCCACTCTTAATCCACGCAGTATATATTGTATATTTGTGGTCGCAAAAAAGCCATTTATAATTACTTTGGCGACCAAATATGTGGTCGCGAATTGTTGTTCAAAATATGGTTTCGCGATCATTTGGTGTTTTCGGTAAGGTTTCGCGACCAGTTTTATAGGTGGAAAAAATGGTCGCGAAACTTTGCTAAAAACAGCATTTCGCGATCATTTGGTCGCGAAACCATTTTTTGAACAACAATTTGCAACAAAATTTGTGGTCGCGAAAGTATAATCGGGGGGTTTTTGCAACAAGAATGGCCGCGAAAGTACCCTTCGCCCTTTTGTAACACGGATTTTTGAACGCGTTTTTTAACAGACATTTTTACACGGAAAACTTCGTAGGTGATTTAGTTGTTAACACGAATATTTTTTACCACGAATATTTTTAACACGAAAAACTTCTTGACGAAACTTTTTGACTCGCAATTTTTTAACACGATTTATTTTTTTAACATGGGTATTGAGCAATACGTGTTAAAAATTTCGTTTTTCATAAATTTCGACCAAATTTACCTATCTTCTGATGTCGTCATACATTCGCCAAGTGGTTTGTTCCAAACCCATTTTTCGATTTTTGTATCAAATACAGGTTTACAACCTTCCATAGTGTCCGTATGATCTGTGGCACATACGGGGCGATCTTGCGCATCGTCCAAAATATCGTAGAGTGTGGAATCAAAGACAACCTTTACTTCGGTCGCTTCACATGAGGGTGAACCATAGTTAACCAGGTAATTTTTTAGATCATCAAATTGCAATCAAACTAATTTTATGTTATAGAGATTAAGAAAACGTTCGGAAAAACATCGGAAAAAACGTCGGAAAATTATTAAGAATGTTAAGAATATTAAGAAAAATATTAAGAAAACTTTCGCAGAAAATAACCATAAAATTTTTCTAGAAAAAAAATCCCAGAAAATTTATCATTTTCCGCAATTGTTTTTTTTTTTTGAAGAGCTCAACAAAAAAGAAAAGCGTTCGTGTTGAGAGTAAGAACTGTACTACCAAAAAAAATACTTTGTGGTCTAACAATGAATCAGCTAAGGCAAATTTTTGAACGCAATTCTTTATTGTATACAATATAAAACTGCGTTCAAAAATTGTTGGATCGTGTTTTCGGAAATGTATTTCTTTGGCGGCTTGGGACACCCTACTTCACAGGAAATTTCCCAACATCCGGATCCTTCTTTTGGCGTGCAAATATCCTTCTCCTCATCATAGACCCAACACTCNTTAAGGGAAGGGCACTTGGGTCTAACACGCGGCTTGAGAGCGTTCACGAAAATAGCAAGAAGTGCTTCATCACTTGGCGGCGTAACGCTGTGACTCTCAAAGTACAATTTGACAACCGGGATAAATCGCTGGGGCTTCGTTCGTTTACTAAGTGCCTCGTCAAACGACGTGTAGACAATACTGTTCAGAACTCATATCGAGGTTAGAATTTTAATATTAAAGAAATACTTATAGTTTACCTATGACAATTTTACTATTAAATAGACACTTTTTAGACCATTATTCAATTATTTGAGTTTGAACAGCGTGATATGGCCCCTATCATATTGATCAGTGTTGTAAAAGTTGGCCGTCGGTCGAGTTTTCCCTAACGCTTTCAACGCGTTAGGAAGAAAATTGCCCCAACGGCCTACGTTCTCAACGCGTTGAGAAGAAAATTGTCACAACGCCTTACGCGTTGGAAAAAAATTTCCTAAAGCTCCCAAGGCGTTGAGAAGAAAATTGTTCCATCAACATTCTCAATGGTTTGGTTGGGTGTTATCAAACACATTCAAACGCTCAACACTTCCAACACTACTTTCAAAAGTACTGTTAATTTCAAATTACATTTTTCGGGATAAAAAAAACCCATTTTAAACTCTCACCCTCTTACTTTTTCGATTTCAAAGAGATCATTTCGAACCTTTACTTTGCTAAGCAATAACTTATCAGACCAATCTTGTTGCTCAATAAATTCAAGCAGAGCGTACTTTACTTTAAGATCTGCATTACCGTATTGCGAAAATTCATTTGCCCAATTTTGTAGTTGCGTGCCAATCTGTGGTTGGTCATCTCGCCGCGCCCAGCGGTTAATGAGCGAAAGTAAAAACTGATAAAATGACTCGCCTTGATTTGCACTATTAATAATTGAACAGTCTCGGTCATCCATGTTATCAATCGCCCAGAAAAGAAAGTTTTGGTGATCTTCCGTGAGTTCACCAGTATGTCCAATCAGAAACGAGAACAGATATTCTAAAAGTTAACAGTACTTTAAGTCTAGACGGCAAAGAACAACCAGATAATTTTTATACACCGGGTGCGCATTTATCGGGCATCCAGTTATCAGGCACCCTACACAGTTATCAGGCACACTACGGAATTGCTGCTCATGCTGTTATCAGACAGTTTTTGCATCTTTTTCCCTATTCCGCCTACGCCCTGTGCAGTAATCTGGTACCCAACGCAGCTATCAGGCAGTTTTTTGTCGCGAAACCTGCCTGATAACTGCGCACCCGGTGTAATTTCGACGAATAATAAAAGTTAGAATTGAATTATTCAGAATTTTGTTTGACCAAAACAAAATTAATTAAGACACGTTTTAGGTGGAACAAAGAAAGGCCCTTTCGGAGGCCTTTGAATTATAAATCTTATTTATCACGCGACTGGTTAAACTTGAGCCAAAACCAGATTTGCCCACTACAATCCACTTTTTTATTTTACGTCAAATGGTCAAATTACTTTTTTTCGAAAACAATTTCTGGTTATCGCTTATTTTTCTTTCTAATAATGGACCAAAAACAAATAAAAATTTACATAAGACAAATAATAGCGTATTTACCGTTGAGCAAAAATCGTTTTGGATTTTGTTGATATCGGTTAGAAAGCCACCTTATATACTGTCCGTATTCTCCGGCATTGTCCTCAAGCGTTCGTAATTCAGTGCCAATAACCTGCCCGTTAATAATTTGTGCCGGTTTACCATTTGCCGTGAACTTCGTATTCAAAATCTGGTCATAAATCTCGCCCCTATTCAAATATGCTTCCTCGGAATGAAAATTATTGTGCAAGGTTGCCATTGCCGTAAATAATAGAAAATCGCGGGATTCAAATGCCCATTTTCCAACGCGAACGGCATCATCATTATTTTGACCACTGAAGTGTGCCCAAATTGCGGAGCGGAAATATGAATGGAATGAGGCATCATCGGTTACTGACACATAGGCGGTACCGGTTGGGTTTGTGTAAAGCGCTTCGACGATTTCGGCCTTTACATAGGTTTAAAAAGCTGGAGTCTACGGGAAATGATGCCCACTTAGGAAAAAATGAAAGTCAAAAATTATCGGAAGGAAAAAATTTCAAACTTCAAAATCTTCATTTTATTTTACGTCAGTAGATCGAGCCTGATTTTTTTCTTTTCTAAAAGTTTCTAGAACGCGTGAGGTTATTGGCCGCAGTTTCAAAGTAAGAAAAAACTTCCAGGCACAACTAGTGGATAAAATTGATTTTGTTTAACTCTTATCTTTCAATCGGAAAATTAAAAAAAAAAAATAAAAAAAAATTAAAAAAAAAAA
>SCLG01000006.1:979638-995426 GCA_004367875.1 Oikopleura albicans
AAAAAATTCTAAAAAATTCTAAAAAATTCTAAAAATTCTAAAAAAAGTGTATTTTTAGCCTGAACATAGTCTTAAACTTTTCAACATAATAGTCATTTTTTTATAATTTCCTCTAATTGGATGAAAAACCGCCCAAAAATATTTCAAACCTTCACCTGAAGTTCGGCGGAAAAAAGGTCTCCATGAAAACTGGAAAAGTAGCTAACCGAATCTTCAATATTCACATTAAAGCCGTTTTGACAAATTGCGCCTTCATTGTCGCTGTTGCCAAAACGGGTTATAGGTTTTGTCTGAGCGCCGGCCAGACAGGTTGTATAGCGCCATTGTGTGGTACAATCACCATTAGGCATATGGCAATCGAGTCTTTCCCCATTAGGACAGTATCTTTTTTGATTATACAGATTTTTCCAAAGGCCGCCCGAGTCCTCAAAAGGCAACCAAAATTGAATGCCGCCGTCAAAGGCAAATGGCGCAAGTTTAACGTGAGCCCAAATATCATCAGAGAGCTCTTTGACGACCTCACTTTGACCAATTGTATCAACACCAAAAAGAATAGCGCCGTTAAGCGCATTAGAGCAAAAATCCACTGCGTCTTTTGCGTTTGTGTTCCCTGGGAAAGAATTGAATTCCAAGCCGTCAATTACTGTGAAAATATTGAACGAAAACAAGTAAATTTCACTCAACAGATTTCCACCACTAGTGGTCGCTGGTACTTCCAAATGCCAATCGTTGAACATCTTTGTGAAAAATGCCTCGAAGGCAGACGACTCCCACGGGTCGGTCATTGTATCGTCAAGATGTGATCTCATCACTTCATAAATCATGCCACGAGCGTCTTCCGTGAAAATTTCTGATTTTTGCAAAGTTGAAATGAGGAAAAACTTAAAATGTTTTTTAGTTTTGAAAAAACTGGTTATTTCAACCCCTACATGGTTATTTCGACCCCTGGTTATTTCAACCCCTGGTTATTTCAACCCCTACATGGTGAGGTAATATAGATGCTAAGCCGTTTTTTGATGACTTATATTCGCTCAACGCACTCGCGAACCAAAAACGGCATAGCATCTATCTTACTTCACCATGTGATAGAGAAAAACATAAGCCATAACCACCAATTTTTTTCCAAACTGTTTTGGCCATTCGACGTAAAATTAAAAAGTGAATTGTAGTGGGATAATCCAATTTTAGCTCAAGTTCACCCTGTCACGTGATAAATTTGATTTAAGCCCTCCAAATTGAATTAGCCCACTACAATCCACCTTTTAATTTTTCGTCGAATGACCAAAACAGTTTTTTTGGAAAAAAATTGGTGGTTATGGCCTTTTTTCTCTCTATTAGAGAACTACAATGATTAATTTATGAGCATAAAGGGTTTTTTGCGGAGTTAGGTGACCACACTACCTTTGCTTTAAGGGGGACGTGGCCGGTCCAAGATCCGGCCCATCTTTCGAGTTCGGCGAGTTTGGATCGACTGATGCGTGCTTTTGGATCTCGGTCATACCGATTAATCAAATCTACCAGAAATTGGCGGAATGTTAACGACATATTATGTGTGTCGATACTGTTAACATGCTCATCCGTAATGTGTTCCATCGACCAAGTAAGAAAGTCGTAGTGGTCTTCGCGCAAGTCGGTTTCGGCCAAACCGGACGCATACCAAGCAAACGCGAACACATATGCTAAATGTATTTATATAAATACCAGTTGCTGGAGCTCAGATTGTTACGACTGTCTGGCAGTCAAGACCAAAATATGGAGAAATATTTTTTTACTCTTAAACGGTCAGAAAGGCTACCGCTAAAGGTCCATAGTTAGCGACCCCCTGTAATAAGTTTTTTTTGTTACTTAACTCACAGGGGGAAGTGCGTATAAATAGACACGCAACTGGGTTTTTTCGTCGATTTAAGGTATATGGAGGCCCCGTAGGGCAAAACGGGTATTGGTGACCCCCCTCAACTTTTCGAGAAAATTCGATTGACGGTGTTATTTTTTGCGTAGGTTGAAGATTTCAAACAGCTCTCTAGTGGGCCCTGGTGGCCCAAATCACTTTCTGAATAGTCAGATCGACGTAGTTTGACGAGCCCTACAACTTGGCTTTACCAGTTTTTGAATTATTGCGAATTATTGTGAATTTTTTAAGTGCGTGTTTATTTACACGCATTTTCCCNGGGAAGTGCGTATAAATAGACACGCAACTGGGTTTTTTCGTCGATTTAAGGTATATGGAGGCCCCGTAGGGCAAAACGGGTATTGGTGACCCCCAGTGTTCAAAATTTCGACCATCGGAGATGTGCGTTGGTCGGCCAACGGCGTTGGTCGACCAACGCTCAACCAACGCGGGGATATACCGACCAACCGCGACCAATGCTTTAGGCCTGGCGACCAACGACAACGCGCGACCAACGCACATCGCTGCGTTGGTCGACATTTTTAACAATAAATAATTTAAGGCAGGAATACTGAATGAGGACATAATTAACTATTGTGGCCTCGACAGTGCCATATGGCACTGTTTTCATTGATTTCGCTAATAACTAGAAATCAAAAAGAGAAATCTCAAACCGGATTTTTGTATTCGTTTTGTGTGCTGATGACGGTTATTTCCCGTGTATAAATTAATTTCCGGTTAACCGGTTACCGGTTTATATACTTTGGTAACATGTATTAGCGGCAATCGCAACGCAAGCCAAAATTTGCGATGATTTTGAACACTGGTGACCCCCCCCTCAACTTTTCGAGAAAATTCGATTGACGGTGTTATTTTTTGCGTAGGTTGAAGATTTCAAACAGCTCTCTAGTGGGCCCTGGTGGCCCAAATCACTTTCTGAATAGTCAGATCGACGTAGTTTGACGAGCCCTACAACTTGGCTTTACCAGTTTTTGAATTATTGCGAATTATTGTGAATTTTTTAAGTGCGTGTTTATTTACACGCATTTTCCCCCTACGGCCCATAGGCTACGGGTTCCCAAAAACTCCTTCCCCCTGAGAGTTAACTCCCAAGGGTCTCAAGTCTAACTATACTTGTGTTTCAGCGATTTTCGATTGAGGTTTACTATCGTTTTCGGTCCCTTTAGGGCGTTTAGTACAAATTTGGACTAATGGACCTATGGGAGTTAACAATAATCTACGAATCAAAAATGTAGGAAAAATATTGTTTACCTCGAAGAATAGTTTTGCGAGCGTCTTTCTTAAAGCGCTTGGCCAAATTTGGAATGAGATGTGCATACTCATGGCCATTTAACTCCTCGAAGGGCAATTGTTCCAGCAATGAATGGTAATAGTTTTGCCGTTTGGCACGCTCTTTCTCCAATTGTGATTGAGTCACCGCCATCGCTGTAAATTGTACCAAGTCTGGAAAGGCAAAAACCCACATGCCGAATAATCGTGACTAGTATGGGGATGTCCAAAGCAAATTTCATTTTTTGATCATGCTATTTCACAATAGTTTGTATATTATGTAATTTCTTAGGGGCTCTAGAATTTTTTGAAGGTCAAAAAATTGACCTTCGAACAATTCTCGAGCTCGCAGACTTTTTATGAATTTTATTTTGATACTAAATTTTCGCATACTAAATTTTCGAGCTTTACAAAATGGCTAAAAATATTTTTTAACAAATAGGCCTTATTAGCCCAAAATAAGTTAATTTAGGAAACTCAGCGAAACAAAAATCTAAACAGTTCGGGACCGAGCCCAACTAGATATACACCTAGTCAATCTAATAAAACAGTTACTACAGGCTGATTATCGACTTCTGGGTTTGACAGATAAAAAGTACGGTACTGAACTTATTTTTGGGACAACCCACCTGATGGTCATTGTGAGACTTCGACTTGATATCATTAAACATTGCTCGTCGCAAAAATTCAAAAAATTCTTCATCGCTTTCCAAATCAATGTAACCATTTGACAGGTCCTCAATTGAGCCAATGATGCCCCTGACGGATTCGTCGTCGAAAATACGACCCTTTTCGAGATTGAAAAATTCAAAAATTTCGAAAAAATCTACTTGATGTCCACGGCTACAAATGAGCGGGTTGTCAGTTTTTTCGAAGGTGATTTTTGGTGCACAAATTGTGTAACGGTGATTAATGCTCTCGAGGTCACATTCGGTCATTATTGCGCAATTACGATTATTATCGTAAATCATACAGCTGCCCGAGCCATAGTCTTTTTCACATAAAACTTCAATTGACTGTAATTCGAGTTCCGTATAACGCATAACAATTTGTTTTTTGATTCTATTTCAAAAATTACTTACGGTACTACGAAGCAAACAATTTCCAACGACTCTTTATCATACAGGGTGCGCAGTTATCTTGCGAACTTGGTTCTCGAAAAGTCGCAATATAACTGCTCAATGCGTAGGCGAAAACGGTGAAAACCCGAAAAGAGAATTGTGATATTTCACCACCCGTTATTTTAGTTTATTATTAATTTTAAAATTTTATAAAAATTAGTGNAGTAACTTAAGAATATTGCGTAGTAACTCCGTGCGTAGTAACTCCGTGGGCAGAAGACGCAAGAAATTTTTTATGAAAATTCGCAAGATAAAAGTACGAGCGGCAACTTTCGCAAGATAACTGCTCACCTTTTGTATTTATTTTTATAAAAAAAATAATTTTTAAAATTAAATTTTACGCTCCAATGAAATTTGAATAGTTTTGAAATTTGCTGAAAATGTAATTAAAAATATTTCGAGATCTTTTTCGGTATCTAAATTAATTCGGAACCTTGACTTGGAACAATAGTTTTGACCGGAGGGATGGAAAGTAATCGGACCGGCTGTGTTTTTGTATGGGATCCAAAATGTCGAAAAATTGTTTTCTTCGTGTAAAGAGCGAACGAATTCGGTTACTTCATGCAAACCGTCACTGTCGTTGGCGTCAAAGGGCATCAGTATTTCATCACGGTCCGAGCAGTATGCCTCTGCTTCTGCCAGCGATTTATGATTGAAATAAACGCTGTAGATAACATCACCGACTCGCATTGATCCGGCAGTTGCTTGCTCGAAAACTTTGACAAGATCAAGACCTCAAATAGAGTTCGTAATTTAATTCACAGCCTGTGATTAGCAGTCATGCGCATATTGGGTAGCTAGCTACCCATTTGCACTTCATTTCTAAATAAAAAGAGAACGGTTTGTGATAATAAAAAACGGACAACGGATTCGAACTCAAAATTTTTTTTTGCGTTTTTATATGGGAAAAAATATTTTTTTTAGAAAATTGTTTTTACGTTTCGGTCCGTGGAGGACGAGGGTTAAGGTTGAAAATCACCCCAGTAAGAGAAGAAGAACAGGGCTTCAAAATAAATGATAATCAAAAAAATCTGTTCATTGTTTGGCGCGCTAGAGCAAATTGGGTAGCTAGCTACCCCAGATGCGCGTGACTGTTATAGTTAAGTCGATGCGCATGACTTAATTGTCATTTTTGCAACTTAGTGCCATATACAATTGTACTGCCCATATCTTGACACTTAGGCTCCACGAGTCATAGGCGAAAATTCGTCAAGATATGAGATAGTTTTCTCGGTTAGAGGCCGACTTGCACGCGTCATCACGACTCAGCGTGCCTAAGTTTGTCAAAAGATGGCATTTTTGTCAAGGTGTGGGCGATGCAACTGTAGAACCGAAAGTTGACTTTGTTTCGCTGAAAACGTGCACTTTTTAAATTTTGTTCAGTCTCCACTATATGAGAGATAATGTATTCTGACGTACAGGGGGTAGGGCAATTCCGAAACGCTTTGCGATTTTGAGCCACAGGCGGCCTGTGACAGGCCCCCTTTGTACCGGATTTTGACTACTGACATTTCAGGTCTAATAAAAAAGTACTGAAGTGTTTGGAAAAAAGCGCAAAAATGTAAACTTTTGAACCCTAACCCGCAGGAATCTCTAGTCCACGATTGGCAAAAATGCCCTCGACCAATGCGGCAAAACCAGACCGATCAAAAGGATTCCGCATGACGTCATCAAAGTAAGCTGTCAAAACATCATCATAAATGGGCGAGGGGTCAATAACCGTCTCCAGAGCTGTTAATAGAGCGAATCGCACTCTGAGACCAGTGTCAGATGATCCATCATAATATTCCATAGCAAAACGCAGAGCGTTTACGGTTTCCAGGTCACCTCCCACTTGCTCCCATCCCGAGACAGTCATTAACAGAAAAGATTTAAAACTGGTGATAGGCTGTCCCAAATTTTCTAGGTGCGTCGTTATGTTTCAAATTTTCCCGTTTGACCCTTTTTTGTAGTTTTTTTTTTCCGAAAAACAAATCTTTCTATCTTTATGTGACATAAATTATGTGTTTTCTTGAGCACACAGGACTTCAAACATAACCGAACTTCGGACAAAACCGAACTTCGAATAATACCGAAGTTCGAACACGGAGTTCGAACAGACAGAAATTCGAACAAAACCGAACTTCAAAATTCGTGTTCGAACTTCAGTTTGTTCGAAGTTCGGTTTTGTTCGAAGTCCTGTGTGCTCGTTTTCTTTCAATTTTTCATTATTATTCTCTTTTTTCATTTTGATTGTTACTTAGAACGGCGCACCTGGTGTACACCCCCTAACCTGGTGTACACCCCCTAACCTATCTTAACAAAGTTGGGTTTTCTTTACACTTTTTAGACCCAACCCAACCCAACCCAATTATGTTAACAGAATTCAATTATCTTAATACTTTTAGAAGAAAACATTTGTTAAGATAAGTGGTAAGGTGATGTGTCGGTCGCACACTTCGCACGTTGTTCTTTCAAAAAGTTTAAGCCTAACCAAAAATTATTAAGATAACTGGCAGTGGGTGTATATGATATAATGTAAGAAAATAAAAGTATCTGCATAAACGACATTCAGTTTGGATAGCCTAGCTGGCGGCCAGGTCATCTACATTGATAATTTTGAGATCGTCCCCAATAACCACAGAACGAACGTACCAAATATACTCAAAAAGCTCGCCATTAATTGTTTCGGGGGTTGTCGCATACCACACGAAAAACATCACATATTCAAGCAAAACGTATGCTTTTCGGGTATTTTTAAACTGGGCGGAAACGGCCGATATGTGGTCTGAGTAAGCACCGCCATCCAAACCAGCCGGATATAAATTTGTTATAAGTGTCTCGAAGATGTTCGCGTTAGAGTTAAAGTCCGCTTCTATATGATAAGTCTAAACGAGGTTCGAAACGTCATTTCGTACAAAAATTTGTGGTTTTTCGCGAAAAAAGTTTTTCGCAGAAAACTTAACTCGCAGCATTTCCCCACAAATCCTTCTTCAGAGATAAAATTTATTTTCCATATAAAAGTCGTTCCGCGGCGTGGGGTACTTTCGCGACCATTTGTGGTCGCGTAAAAGAACCCGTTTATGAGTACTTTCGGGACCAAATGTTTTGCGTTAGGTTTAGCGACCACTGTTTTAGGTGGAAAAATGGTCGCGAAGCCTTCTGAAAAACAGCAAAATGGTCGCGAAACCATATTTTAAACAATTCGCGACAAAATGTGTGGTCGCGCAAGTACTCATAAACGGGTTTTTTGCGACCACGAATGGTCGCTAAAGTACCCTTCACCTTCCTCACTAGTTAGAAGCGTCCTTTATTGCGCCTCCTGTATGTATATTTTGAGGAAAATTAGCTATCAATCTACCAAAAATTCCTATAATTTCGAACCTTGTCCTGAAGTGTGACGCCGGAAACTAATCGAAGGAAGTCCGGCTCACCAAACGCCCACTTCGCCATAATGTTTGCTTCGATACTTGACCTGTCGACAAACTTTATCGAGTTAAAAATGGCCTTGAGCGAAAATTTCAGTATCGATAAATCGTCATTGAGCTCGACGTAGCCATTGGCCAGCGAATCGAACTCTTTATGAATGGCGGTAGAAAATTCGTCAGAAATGACGTTACCATGCTGGGCGTTGAAAAAGGCGAATCCCTCATGAAAACTAATTTCGAATCCGTCCCGACAAATCGCAGAGGTTAAATCCTGTCCGTTTTTATCTTCCGTACAAATCGTATAACGGGAAAGTCCAATGGGGGCCCCGCATGAAACATCTACAACTCCCGAGCAATCAGGTTTGGAATATTTGTAGCTTTTTAATTTTGAACACATTTGAATTATTACCGATTGTCGAGGACGTTCGTTTTGGAGGAGGAAATACAGTCCTATTGCCAATGTTTTCATCTCATATATCGACTAAAAATTTCCATATATTGACAGATGTTAGCCCCTATGACTCATAACGTCAGTGTCCATATATAGTGACACTTTCGCATGACTCATAGGACCGGAAATATGCCCCTATGACTCATAAGCTATGAGTCATGCCGCATGACTCATGTGGAAGTGTCAAGATATATATGGGCGAGGCATCTCATCAACTTCTCAATTCCCAAGGGTCCCTAGTGGCATATTACCGCATAAAATTTGGTAGAGGTATATGCCGCATATAATTTGTAGAGGTCCCATAGTCCAAATTTTGACTACTAGTAAACACCATTCTGACCATTTTAAGCTTCTTGAAGTATGAGTTCCGTTTTTTTTTATTTTGGCTCAAAAATTTTTCGATTAAACCCGGTTTACTAACATTTGTGGTCTATTTAGGGCGTTCTGGACTGTCCAAATTTGAACTAATGGACCCCTGATAGTTAACGTATGTAAGCTCATTCGTTTATCAACGACAAATTATAATGAAAAAAATTTTTTACAAAGCTTTCTAAGTTTGTTTTATCGTGCGTTTCAAAATTTGCCTGAATGCAGCACATGAGCCCGGATTATCAGTCTGACAATTTGACCACTTAATCATGTGCGTGCAATGTGATTGGCCATTGTTGAATAAATGCCAAATATTTTGATCGGATTTTTTGTACGGAAGCCACAATTCAGAATCCGGATAATCCATGTTCACACTTGCTATGTGAGCCCCAAGCTGTTCCAGAATTGCTATAGATCTGGCATTCCAGTTAGATTTTTCGCTGACTTTAAAACATGACCAGTATAACATTGTTTTTCTTACTATATCCCTCATTTTCGCGCGGGGCAACACGGGTCAAAAGTCGGGTCTGACCCAAGCAGAAAAAATCCGGGTCTTTCCTGATCACGGGTCAAAATGGGGAGGGGGGCAAAAACCGGGTCCGACCCACGCAAAAAACTTGCTACCGTTACCTTACCCATGGAAAGCCGGGTCTCACCGGACTTTTTCATTTTTTTAATGAAATACAGTTGTATTGCCCATATCTACTCAACAATCATGTTTAATCATAGGAAAAAAATGACAAAAAAGTCTAACCGTTCCTGGCGTCGTCAATTAATATTGGAAGAAGTACTTGCTGTCGTGATTTACAGAAGTCACTTGCTTCATCGACACTTGCGTGATTAAAGTTGAAAATATCAAATTTGATTCCGGCTATTTCATACTGTAGTGAAAATGGATTTTCACAAGGAAAATTGGGTATATTGGACACTTTTATAATGTTCAAATTAGAAAAAAAGAGACAATATATTAACACGTAAAAATTGAACTATTTTTATTAGCAAACATTGGTTTCTTGATTTTTTTTTGACACATTTTCTATTACAGGGGGAGCGCCCAGTAAGGGTAGGTTCCGTGTTTTTAGGAACCTACCCTTACTTGGCGTTGTCACTTATACCAATTTTGTCTTATTTTGATATAAGGATGACACGCTCATTCTTTAATTTTAGTAAAAATTTTCGAAAATGAAACCTACCCTTACTTGGCGTTCCTACCCTTACTTGGCGTGCCCTAACTTGGCGCTCCCCCTGTACGTTAAGGCCTTTAACAATTACACCCCCTGCGCCGTTATCTAACGGACATATTCGCCGACAAAAACACTTTGTTATTTAATAATGGCCAGATAACGGCGCAGTGTTCAACATGTAAAGTAAGGACTTTCTTGAAAATTATTCGCCAAAATTTCGGATGAAAGATGAAGGATCGAGGGGAAAATTCTATAATAATTCGAAATAACGTTTGGCAAGACGACCGCGAGGGCCTGTAATTATTGTTTAAAACCAGGAATCTAAGGTTGAACACTCTCCTGAAGTGACCGGAGCTCCATCACATTTCTCGCTGTATTTTATATTTTTACCATTATGCTCCTGTTGGTAATTATAGTAATTGAATGGTGACTCAGCTGCCGAACTTTCAAAGGCGCGATGGTAAGCTTCGTTGGCGCGCGCAAACTGCGCGTCACACTCACAAATCATGCGTTGACACGAGCATGCCGAGTCCAAACATTTAATTTCGCGCTCGTCGAGGGGCGCCGTGGCCAGCTTCTCATCCGAGGTCGGGTACATTTCGAACCAGTAGAACGGCACGCGCCCCTTGTGGTCGCACGCGGGATTTCGCTCTCGCACGCTAGCGTAACACCTTTGGAGGTCCAAACAGGAACTGTCATAATCATCAATAGGCGAACCATAACTCCCAAGAAACGTTCGGTGTCGTTTGTGCAGGTAACAATTGCAGCCATAATTGAATCGCTTTTCATAGGCTGTCAAAAGTTAATTCCACTCTTTGAAATACAAATTGATCAAATATTGATACAGGGCCCCCAAAGTAAGGCACTTCCAGCCACTTTATGGATTTTCAATTATTTCTTGATTTCCTAGTATTTTTTTGTCTTTACTTTGAGAAATGGTGTCCCTGACTTTGAGGAATTTTTCGTTTTTCTTCAAAAGTGTTTGACATTTGGCCTTTGAGAAAAAAAATAAGTTTTGAACAATAAAATGCCAGAAATTGAGACAGTGGGAGTCCCACTGTGGGACTAAATTAGGGCTGCTGTCTTTAACTACGCAGTTATCGGACCGGTTTTAATGACAAATTGGCCCATCACCGATACATGTAATCGACTGTAGCCGATTATCTACCAATTTGTGTGTTTTTTTTTCGAATGATCAATTTCAACAGCCTAGCTTTGCCTGGATAATTGCCGAGCTTACCCGTTTAGGTTTTCCGTCAATGAGGGTTTGTCCAAATTCCATATGCTGTACCATTAAATACATTTTACTTAATAATCGCCCGTCCGCTAAAGGTAGGGTCAGCAGAGTCAAACAAAATAAAAAGTAAAAAAAAATCGTAAAAAATAAGGGTTATTTGTATTTATAGGACTATATCGCGTTATTTTGTAATTTAACTCCCTAAATGGGGTCATATTGCAAATTTGAGTAACTTATGTAAATTGCTTCCATTTTTGATTATATTGCCAAATTTTCACGAATCAACTCTAACTTATGCTCGAGAAACCGACAAAAAACCGATAATAGCCCAGAATACGTAAATCTCTCAAATTTTTATGGAATTCTCTGTCCAAAATAACACCTGGATGCCGTATTAAAACTCTGTGTTGTGGTGTACTAAGTTAGTCAAGTTTAGTTTGCTGACCCTAGCTAAAGGATTATGTGAACCATCTCCGGTTGAAAAATCGGACGTCGTTGAGGTAATGATTTGGGTTGTTGAGGGAAGATCGGTAATGATTGATTCGGCAGTTGTCGTTGTTGTACCGTATTCATATTCATAAATATATTCATAATCATCTTCTTCTGCTATACTATTACCAGAGATCTAAGGAACCCACTTTTTAACACGGATTTTTTAACACCAAAATTTTTTAACACAATTTTTAACACGAAAGTTTTTTAACACTTTTTTATCACGAAAATTTTTAACACCAATATTTTCAACACGAAAAATATCTGAACGGTAGGTGATTTATTTTTAACACGAATACTTTAAACAGAAAATTTTTCTACCATAAACGCACAACAACGGCCTGAATATGTTTAGCACACACCTTTTGCGCTTTTATCCGGGCACTTTTGCCCTCAAAAGCTGGTCGGATTAAACCGCATTGCCAAATAAACATTTGGGGTGTGGGCCGAACAGCTGGAAAACGACCGTATAAATGCGCATGGGAGTATTTATGTAACAACTGTTAGTTGTTGACTTATTAATTAAATAAAAAGCTCTTTGGACCAAGTCTATCTATACTGCATAGTACTTAAAGTGTACCGTCTGTTTTCTTTAAAACGTATTGGTTTCTCACTCATTTTTAGCTCGTAGCACTTGGATGTCTTATTTTTTCTACCATTATGGTAGAAAAGCCTATTTCAATACGTTATCGAAAAATAAGATAGTATTTCTCGAATCTCTGCCTTGTTCCGCATAAAATCCCAGACAAAAATAAATGTTTCACGATCATTTCGCAAAAACGGACGAACGGTATGGGCAAAAACGCTTATATATTTCCTGTACATTTTGAATGGCGTTGAGGGTATGAGGGCGCTAAGCACAATGTGGGGGGTATGTTATCGCAAAAAGCACAAATAGGTAATTAGGCTATGGCCAAGCGCCATCTGAGCTCCATTATTTTGGTACCAATGTTCGATACCTAATAAAACATAAAAAAGCTTGTAGCCGTTACGCCGGTTTTTTATTTATCTTACGTGTGCATTTCTCAATATTTTATTTTGGAAACAAAGAAAATCGAATGGAAAAATGTTGAGTCATTTTAGAAAAACAAATGAGCTGAAATTTATTATAAAAACCTTATTCTTGGAGTTTATGTTGGACTTACACAACGCCCTAGTTATAAAAATTTCAGCTTAACTCTCAAGGGGAAGGAGGCAACTCTTTCGCAGGGGGAAATTGTGTCCATGTATGTAAGCACTTAAAAATTCACAATAATTCACAAGAATTCTGGTAAAACTGGTAAAGCCAAGTTGTAGAGCTCGTCAAACTACGTCGATCTGACTATTAAGAAATTGATTTGGGCGACCAAGGCCCCTTAGATAGCTGTTTGAAATATTTAACCTACGCAAAAAATACCGCCAATGGAATTTTCTCGAAAAATTGAGGGGGGTCAGCAATATCAATTCGGCCCTACGGGG
This sequence comes from Oikopleura albicans, assembly GCA_004367875.1. Lineage (NCBI taxonomy): Eukaryota > Metazoa > Chordata > Appendicularia > Copelata > Oikopleuridae > Oikopleura > Oikopleura albicans. Next base: position 992,536 of record SCLG01000006.1, read on the forward strand.
CCTCCTTATGCCTTAAATCGACGAAAAACCAAGTCGTGTGCATATATGCACACACTTCCCCCTGCGAGTTGACTGTCGTGCGCAAAGGTTATAATAAATGACGTCAAAGTGAACTTACCCAGGTACTGGTGTGGGTGACGCGTATGTCATCAAGCTGAACGTATACGCCCGTGCGCAGTTATCCGGCTCGTTCTCCCCGCGGCTTTTTTATTTTTCATTATTCATCGAGTTTAGACAACTTCAAATTCAATCAAAAAGGTACAGTCCCTGCTCCAAAATCGTTACGAAATGACGTCATGATTCCAAATCGTTACGATTTTTTTTCAAGGTCTAATGACCCCAAATGGTTACGAAATGACGCCATGACCCAAATCGTCACGATTTTTTGAAACACAAATCGTAACCATTTGGGAGCAAGGACTGTATAAATTTTTGGTAGCACGGCCCTAAATGGTTTGTTAGCGTAGACCGTAGAACTTTGATAAGTTGTCTATTAAATTTAATTTTATTCTCGAAACTGACTTATGCGATCGTAAATATTTTTGTCACAGGTCAAGTATAATACTTTCGAAAAACCGACTTATAAAAAATCTAAACGTTTATTTACCACAAATAGTCAGCAACATTTTTGATAAACTTGGGCCAAAGATGTAAATCTTTTTCGTTACCCGAGCAGTAACGTTAGTCGCATTTGAATTCGAATTCGATTCATTCCATGTTTAGTTTAACACGGAAGGGTTTCATCTTCTTTAATTCAATTTATCAAAATAAATCACCACGACTCCATTTTTATGGTATGAAGTTTTTTTGCTCATTATTAAAATTAAATCTTGTAACTCACCAAACTTGACCGATTGCCCTAATTATTTTTTGACAAGCGAAGTAAAAATAGAACTTTGAAGAGTCCCGAATTGTTGCTAACCCGTAGAAGGACTCTAGAATAATTCAACCAGAAACCGTTTTTTTTTGCGGCTATAAGACCTTATTTTTTGTTTAAATCATTCTTGATTGTATTCTCAATTTTTTTTTCTAATAAGCGTTTTTTGAGAAGAAAAAAAGCCATAACCACCAATTGTTTTGGAAAAATAAAATTGTACCATTCAAAGTAAAATTAAAAAGTGGATTGTAGTGACCTAATCAAGTTTTGGTTCAAGTTCAAGAAGTCACGTGTTAAATTTGACTTTAAAGCTAATTTTGACTTCAATTTAAATTTGACTTGATTTTAGGCGCTCAATCTTCTGCTCTTGTTAGTGCTTTAATAAATTGAACTGGATTAGGCCATTATTTGTTTTCAATTGGTGGTTATGGCGTATTTTTCCTTTAGTTTAAAACCATTTTTGAGCAATTCATACAAACAGGTTCCCCTATGAGTTAAAAGTTGAAAAAAATTCAGAGTCTTTTGGCTGGAAATGTTTTTCAATGAGCATACAGACATGCTTCTTAGACGTGTTTGCTAATACTTTATACGTACATGAGCTGAGACATTTTAATTTTGAGATTGACTTTTATCTCCTACGTATATCTTTCGCTCTCAACATAGCCAAACCGGATTACCGCATATTCTGAATTAAGCCATTGATAGCCTAAATTTGAATTTAAATTTCTCCTGCAGTACCTGGAACATGATATAATTCAGTATCGTTTTATAACTTTTCTAAGTACAGCAACTCAAATTTATTTCACGCCCATGCGTAGTTACCTGACCGGAACTCCCGCTCGCTCCTTTATCTGGCCAAATTTTCGAGAAAATATTAAACAGCTACTCCGCCAACGCACTAGCGGTTAATTTTCAAAAAAATGTTTTAGAGTCTTTTATTCTTTTTATTTTGAGTCAAATAACTACCTCGTTGCGGTTTTATCCGGTTCCTTCATACGAACACTTTGCCCGCTTGTTGGTTAATCCGGCTACTTTTTCCCAAAAAAAAATTCGCAATACCTCGCTCGTGCTATTATCTGGCCGGTCTCCGATTGCGTAATAACAATTTTTCGCACTTTTCTGCTCGTGCTATTGACAATAGCCTATTTTTCGTTTTTGGTCGAGAGTTTTCCAGACAGTCCGCGGCGAACTGTCCCCCTACGTCCTGCGCAGTAATCTGACCATTATAACATGAGGCGTAGGAAATACTGGAAATGGTTCCACGAAAAAGCGAGAAAATAATTGAAGCGACGGGATTGAACGGAAACATAACGGTGCACCCGGTGTATTTGCATTTTTGTTCGTTTTCATTTGTTTTTGAACGACGCTGATGAACACTGGTACCTTTGAGTTATTAAGTTCATATTTTCTGTATTTTTTTCTATTAAAACAGACACGGGCAATGTCTGTGCAATTTGTTCGTAATTACGTCCGTCTTGTACAAAAACAAGAAATAACTCAATTTTTTGGCAGAAAGCTTTTTTATTATTTTTATCATTTGTTGCTTCAAAGTTGCTTGATCCAGCGCTTTTGAATATTGACCACATAGGATCAATTTAGAAAAATATCACGTCATTTTTCTTATTAGTTTCAAAAAGTCAAATACAGTGTATGATTTTTTAGTGTTTTTTCTTTGATAGTAAATAATCACAACAAATATTTGAATAGTTTTAAATGATACAAAATTTAGGTCTGTATTAGGGTGCCCACAAACTTCGGCTTCAAGAGTACCATAAACAATATCCGAAATCGGAAAATTTCAGTTTCTAGTTTTGGCAAAAAAATTTTTCAAGAAACGCATTTTTTTTTTTTCATTAGGAGATATTTTTACCAAAAAAATTTGTGAGCAGCCTTGTCTGTATTGAAAGGCATATTTCTAAAAGTAGAAGGGTTAATGAAGTGAGGGTCGATTTTATTTTCACTAAAATCATTCCTTACTAGACGGCATCCTTAACGCCCCGGAGTCCATTAGTCC
>SCLG01000006.1:995437-1010248 GCA_004367875.1 Oikopleura albicans
AATGAGCATACAGACATGCTTCTTAGACGTGTTTGCTAATACTTTATACGTACATGAGCTGAGACATTTTAATTTTGAGATTGACTTTTATCTCCTACGTATATCTTTCGCTTTCAACATAGTCAAACCGGATTACCGCATATTCTGAATTAAGCCATTGATAGCCTAAATTTGTATTTAAATTTCTCCTGCAGTACCTTGAATATGTTATAATTCAGTATCGTTTTATAACTTTTCTAAGTACAGCAACTTAAATTTATTCTACGCCCCTGCGTAGTTACCTGACCGGAACTCCCACTCGTTCCTTTATCTGGCCAAAATTGGAGGAAATATTCAACAGGTGCTCCGCCAACGCACTGACCGTTAATTCTCAAAAAATTGTTTTAGACTCTTTTTTGTTACGTTTTATTTTGAGTCTAATAACTACCGTGCTGCGGGTTTATCCGGTTCCTTCACATGAACACTTTGTCCGCTTGTTGGTTAGTTCGGCTAATTTTTCCCAAAAAAATTCGCAATAGCTCGCTCGTGCTATTATCTCCGATTGCGAAATAACAACTTTTCACACTTTCCTGCTCGTGCTATTGACAATAGCTTATTGTCCGGCCGTTTTTGCTCGAGAGTTTTCCAGACAGTCCGCCTACGCCCTATGCAGTAATCTGACCATTATTACATAAAAAAATGGTTTTCAACGAAAATGTCGACCATAACTGCGTTGGGGATAGATAAGGTTTCGTAAAGACGATGTCGACCTGACCTGACAAGTAGCCCTAGCTTTGAGTTTATAAGTTCATATTTTCAGTGTTTTTTCCTATTAAAACAGACACGGGTAATGTCTGTGGAACTAATACAATTTGTTCGTAATTACGTCCGTCTTGTACAAAAACAAGAAATAACTCAATTTTTTGGCGATAGCTTTTTTATTATTTTTATCATTTGTCGCTTCAAAGTTGCTTGATCCAGCGCTTTTGAATATTGACCACATAGGATCAATTTAGAAAAATCACGTCATTTTTCTTATTAGTTTCAAAAAGTCAAATACAGTATGTATGATTTTTCAGTGTTTTTTAATAGTAAATAACCACAACAAAAAGTTGAATAGTTTTAAATGATACAAAATTTAGCTCTGTATTAGGGTGCCCACAAACTTCGGGTTTAAGAGTACCATAAACAATATCCGAAATGGGAAAATGTCAGTTTCTAGTTTTTTGCAAAAAATTCTTTCAAGAAACGCATTTTTTTCATAAGGAGATATTTTTACTCGAAAAGTTTGTGAGCAGCCTTGTCTGTATAGAAAGAAGTATTTCTAAAAGTGGAAGGGTTAATGAAGTGAGGATCGATTTTATTTACACGAAAATCGTTCCTTACTAGACGGCATCCTTTAACTCCCCGGGGTCCATTAGTCCAAGTTCCATTAGTCCAAGACACCCTTAATGTACCTAAAATGATAGTTAACCGGGCTTAATCGAAAATCGCTGAAATACGGGTCTATTTAAATTTTATCAGAAAAATATAAAACATAAAACGGAACTTTTCTTTGTAAAAAATCCAAACTCTCGGTCACAAAATTGGCGTTAAGTCAAAATTGGACCTATGGACTCCTACGGATTATATCCCACTTGGGACTTTGGGAGTTAAAATAAAATGTGTTCACGCAGCTCTATAGTGTCAACAGCAGAACTCGCAGAATGTAATTATTTGGTTCAAGAAATTGTAAATTCTAATAGACTGCTAATATTTAAAAAAAAGTGTTAAAAGATGTGAATAAAATCAGGCAAAATAAGACAAATTCTGGGCTTGTTACCTTTTTTGGCTATAATAGACTAGTGCTGGAGGTTTGTTCGATAATCTGGAATCAATAGAAACAACGTATACAGCACTCTCAGATTTTGTGTCAAAATATTTTTGTAAAAAAGTGCAAGAAATTATTATTAAGGACAGCAGTGATTGTTGTTTAAATAACGAGTACAATATTGTTTTCCATAGGACTTTTTGTGTAACAGCAAATTTGACAAATGTAAAGAACGCAAATGAAAGACAGGTTTATCAAGGTTTAATATATTGTGTATTAGCCAACGTACGCCGTTTTGTGGCCGACATTTACGCCGAAAAATTTTCTGGATAATTATTGTTCACAATTTCGTCCAGATAACGACGGAGAGGGTGTACACAATACAACAATCTGTAAGTATATCAGTTTTAAATTCTACTCGGTGTTTTACATGAATTTTCGCCGTCTTGTCCCACGCATTTTCTAGATGGCTGGAAAAAACTCGACTTCGGTTATCTAAAAATTACGAAAGAAAAAACGGCCGAAATTGATGTAAAACGCTGAGTAAAAGATATTATTAAGATCTACAGTTGTTGGTGCCAAAACATGACGATGTTGCGGTAACGTGATAGCTTTTGGCAATTGCAAGGGTCATATTTTCGCCTACACAACTTTTATAAAAACCTCCGTTACCCAGATAACCGCTGTACCGGTATATAATAGTGTAGTAAACCTGATGACTCATTAGTGATGAGGAATTATGATATATAGCTAAGAGTAAGGTTTTAAATCCCGCAAATGTCTTTTATCCTAAAACAGCTGTTTGTGAAATTAAAGCGGAATAATTTTTTCATATTTGACTGGGTTCCTGGCAGCATCGTCCATTTGCTTTTCATGTTCTTTCTTTGCCCTTCCTTTTGTCGGGTCGGTACTACCGTAATTTTTACCTTGTTTTTCATCAATATAAATCGGCGTAATTCCTTCTTTCGGTATTCTCATTGGACCATATCTCAAATACTCATCGCTCTTTTGCCCCTCGCTTCCGATATTACGTCGAAAATCGCATGTAAATGTCATAAAATAGTAATAGAGTTCGCCTTTAGTTACCGGATTGAATTTGATAATGTTTTCGGACCCGGCAGTCGCAACAACCGCACGATTAAACCGCGGTTCAATGACAGATTCTTTACCAGTTTTTGAATCTATCAATACAAGTTCTCCTCCACCGGATTCTAAAAAATAGTTTTGTCACTTCCGAAATATTCTAATTACGTTCAAAATGGTTTATTCAATGGAAATTTTCAAAAGAAGAACATAAAGGCTAGTTTACTAGTATAGGCAGCCAAAGCCATTTCATTTTATTTCGACTTAGACCGGTCAGTTATCTAGCCACGAGCAGTTCACCAGCGGTATATTTCGCATTAACGGTATATTTGAATCTTATATTTTCTACCGGTTTATTTTACAATACCGCTGTATTCATACCGATATATCACCGGTGTTTTTTTTTCCGATTTATTACCGGTATTTTTACCGATATATTACCGGTATTTTCATTTTAATGGTATTTTGTANTACACCGCTTAAGGGTTTATCCGGCCACTTTCACCTTCCAAAAACGGCCGGATAAACCCGCACCCGGCCGGATAAACCCCTTGGGCATAGGCGGAATAGCTAAAAAATGCGCAAAAAATGGTGGCCGGATAAGCGAACGAGCGGAGAATTGCGCAATTCATTAGTTTCATAAAGCGACCGGCCGGGTAAGCAAACGAGCGGGAAATTTTCTAGAAACGATCATGTTACTCATTTTTTGACCTCGCATTACGTAAATTTCACTGTGACAAAAACATTGTTTTAACATACCATACTGTGGATATGGTCAATAAAATAAAAACGCTAAAATCGAAATTTGAATATCATTTTTGCTTAGAATTAAAAAGAGAGATATTAAGACTCTACGACGAAGCTCAACCGATATCTAAAAGACATTGTAAAAAATCGAACCAAAAGCGAGAATGGCTGTATTCGAAACCTTAAAACTTGAGAGTGGTTGACCATTTACAGCAAGACTTTGACAAAGACCTATTTGTACAGCTCAGCGAAAAACACGAGTAGGGAAATGGCCGGATATACCCATTTTCCAGAATAAACTTAAAGCCTGTGTGTCGCCTACGCGTAGCCTAAGCCAGCATATTTTTCAATCTTACCTTCGGTTTCACTGATGAAAATGATTGCAAAGAAGTCGACATAAGGATACCGAGCTTTTCTGTTGTGTTTATCATCATATCCTTGGCCAAGCAAAAACGGCTTCGCGTAAAATGGTTCGTGACCCTCTGGAACTGCGGCATGACGAACAAATTTGTGTGGGTAGGTCATTACAAAATCAAGCGAACGGAAGTTGTTGATAACTAAATAAATTCTAGTTTACTGCTGTCCTAACCGAAACTAAAAGAATTTTTTAAGTTCTTACTCATATTTGGAATTTTGTTCATTATGTCGGTTAGCTGCGTATGATATAAGTCCATTGACCAAACACTTGTTGAATCCTAAAATTATATAATAATCAACCAGTATATCAGCTCGTCTCGTTATCTTTAAATTTTTTCCAAACTTTTGTCCAGCTTAACCCCGCACATATTACGTCATCCTTGGTCATTCTACAGTTTTAGAAAGTTTCAGTTAGGGGGTGAATCCTGCAACCCAACCGTTAGTGTTTTCTCAATGTTTAGAAGCTTTAAAAATGCAGCTTAAATCAGAAATTCAATTTTTGTGGATAATCGCATATGAAAATTGGAATATCAAAAAATGAAATATCTGTCGTCCTGATTTTAAAACGCGAAACATTTTTAGCGGAAATGCACATTTCTCCTTAAGTGCGGCACTTAAGAGGGGGAGGAATGTAATCCAAAAATATTTTAAGAGAAACAAATTGCTTTTCGGTGATTTGCCTATTGGTGATTGGCTGAGCACGCTCAAAAAATATCAATGACAGGCCACATAGGCCTCAGACGCACTGGCAAGCAACGTTACCAAAAAGTGGAAACATTATGTATTTGTTCGGGTTTGAAAATCACTGCGATAGTAGTACCCAAATTTTAGTTCATGCCTCTAATTAATTTTATATTTGAGAAGAAGTGTTAAACAAGAGGCGTGGGTTAAGTGATAATATGATGCATTACAAGATACATTAAGATATAAACGGATACAAAACTAAAATCAAACTTACAATTTTCTCTGCAAAACCTTTCCTTGCAAACATAATTGGTGCAACACCAGGTTTATTTTGATGCCAAATTCGGCGCCTTTTCGCTTCTTCTTTTTGCTTTTTCAATTCGGCTCTGTATTCTTTCTCATTTTGTTTATCAATGGCGGCGAGTTGGAGTCTTTCATAAGCTTCGTCTTCCGTTTCACCGGGAACTGGAACATCTTCGATTTCGGAATCAAGTTCTTCCTCCTTCTAGGGCTTGGCAAAGTCCGCTGTTACATTTGGCTTAATTTAACCTGTACGTTATAGCCTGTACGTAATAGAGTTGAGACGTAACAAGTTGACAGTTTAGAACGAAGTGACACTTTTTGGGAGTTTTATGGGCAAAAATAGGCAAAAAAAATGGGCCAAAATGGGCCAAAATGGGAAAAATATGGCCAAAAGTGACGAGTTTGGAACGAGTTGACAGTTTTTGACAAAATATAGGAAAAAAAAGTGTCAACTCGTTACCACACCAACTGTACTAAATAATATAATACAGTCTATATTGCTGATGGATTGAGACATAGCGTAGATTTTGCTAAAAAAGACTTGAATAACAATGTAGTAAGCCAGAATCGCACTTTGGTTTTTCAGGGTTAATGTTAGGCACGTGCCGAGCCCTTTCCTCATCCGCATTAATTTCGACTTCCTCGTCAACATTTTCCCCATCTTCTGGCGCTTCGGGATCATACTTGAAGTCAGGATCGGTCAACGTATTGAAATACATGTCCCACTCCGCCTTGTAGTCATCCAATTGGGCAACAAGTTTGAGCAAAATTCCGACGGGTTGATTGTACGCTTGTAGTGCCGAAAACTCCGCGACATCATCCACAACGAGTCTTCCGCAAAACTTTCCAAGACAACGCCCGCGCTTGGCTAGTAACATTTTAATTAAACTTGACACATTAACTCATCTTATAGTGGTCGATTAAGAAGTTATTAAAGTGAAAAATATGATTCCATGGGCCAACAAAATCATTTTGTAACTCCAGCACATTCCTAATCGTGAAAACGCGGTTTCGTTAATGTGTTATCAAAATTGCGAGATCTCTAAGGTCTTAAAACTAAGAGACTCTTAAGTTAATACAGGGTGTGTGCGTATAACGGGTCGGTTAACAATTTCTGAAAAACGACCCTTATTACGCACACTGGCCCTTATTAAGCACACCTAGCATTACGCGAGTTTAGTGTTGTAGTTTTTTTTAGTGGCGTAATTTTTACTTTTTTTTGTCTTATGTATGATTTTATCAATTTTAAAATTAAATTTGTCCTCAATACAATTTGAAAATATTATATCCAAAAACGGACCAAAAACTACGTAGTAAAAAATGCCCTTTGGAAACAATGTTAAAATCAACGACCCCTATTTTGAGCAATAATATTTTTATCGTAAAAAAGGACCCTTAATTAGCACTACCGACCCTTATAAATCACAAGCAACCCTTATTCAGCTGGCCCTTATTCAGCACCCCCTCTATACTCAAAAGTAAAATCATTGTTCATTTTATATCAGTGCTTCTTTTGAAAACCAAGATTGTATTTCAGGGGAGTACGGCATGTGCTGGATTAAATCACAAACATGTAACGTATTGTTATTTCTATCTCTTTTCCAGCTTGATCCACGTGGTGTCCCAATCACACAAAAGTATATAACTGTCAATGCTTGCCAATGAATTGGGACACCGCGTGAATTGGGCTGTAAGAGAGATTAAAATAAGAAAACCGTACACTACTGTTTGACACTGTGTCAAAAACAGTCAATTACAGTTGTGGACACGAGAACGCGACACACGAGAACGCGACAAAATCACGAGAACGCGACAGTTTTTGGGAAGTGAAAGTGTCGCGTTCTCGTGTCCACAACTGTACTATACAGTATAGTCTAACTAAAAAAGCTTCAACATACTTGGAAACTCTTTGTTCCATTTGTCCCGCTGAATCCAATATTCTCTAGAACAGTCAACAACAACTCCCGTCGGTTCCGTAAAAGAGATTGATTTTTCGAATCTTGCAATGAAGTTGTCATCTTTTTTGAGTTTCATATGTTTTAAAATTTGATTTCGGAGACTCAAAATGAGTTGAGATGCTTCAATTTTTTGAAACTATTATCCAACAAAATTATTTCTCAACAAATTTCTCCATTAAAAATTTTAAAAATACTAAAAATATAAAACTATTCCTTTATCTTTGTCTACTTTTTTATTGTGATCCTGTTCGAAGTCCCCACGAACAAATAATGATAGTATTACCACGGAGGCCCCTAGTAAAAGCTTGGCTGCCAGAATCCAAATATTTGGGCCACCTGTTGACTAGGCTGTCCAAACTGATTTTCAAGAGTAGCAATTTGTCAAATTCCATGTGCATTATTCAGATTCTTTATAAAAAATTTGGCCATACTGTGAATTTTCATGAAAATAATTGTAATTTTGCGTATTTTTCCTACGAAAAAACGTGAACAATCCTTAGGGTATCCAAAAATCGTAACGATTTTGAGTCATGACGTCATTTCGTAACGATTTTGAGTCATGACGTCATTTCGTAACGATTTGAGGTAGGGACTGTACATCTATCGCAACAATTTTAAAATTAAATTATTATTTCTAGTGACAATAGAAAAGTCTGTTAAAGATAAATGTTTAGAGTAGGGTTTTTCTTCTAAAGCCAAAATTTGTATTGAAATTGGTAAAAAACTAGTAAAATGATTTCAATTATTAAATATTTCCGATTTCGAAATACAAGCCGGTTAGGTTAAAATACGACCGTTGTGATCTCCGGCACAATTTTTGAAAGACGAAGTTAAAATTCAGTTTGGACAGCCTACTGATGACTGTGGGGGTGGTGTCGGTTTTGGATTATCATTTTCAGTTTTCTCCTCTGAGCTCGGTTTCCGCTTTCGAACTTCGCTTTCGTCCGACATTTTTCTCTCAACTCTCAAAAAACGGTTCCGGTATTTTTTCCCTTGACTTTGTTTTGAAAATAGAATTCGTCCACTTAAATTGGCTTCTAGTGCTTAGTAAGACTAACGCAGACCTTTCATTGGATGCATGTAATCGGCCTTAGGCGAAAGCGGTTTTGTGGGACTTGCCGAATTAAAAATACTAAATGTCTTTAACATTAAACTTTAAACTGGAAAAAAAAATTTTCGGGAGTAACATTGCAAACTTAAAAATGAAATTAAGTTTGCTTTAATTTAATCACCCAAAATAATGATTTTTTCAAACAGGAGCAATTATATGAAGTATGTTCTAACCATTGTGCTCCGTAAGCGTGGAATTACGTGTAGGTATTTCTAGCTATCCAAGAATTGATGAAAAAAGTATATCGCACTCTTTGGCCATGACGAATACCTTAATACACATTTTTTGATAAATTCAAACTGCAAATTAATATATTTTCCCAATAAATACATCAGTGCGTAAAAATTGTCCGGTAGATATCGGTTTTTTGCCGGTTTCTTGAGTACCGTAAAGAGTTTTATATTGAAAATTTAGCTAAAGAATGAAAAAATTACAAGATTTTTATGAAATTGAAAATTTTGTAAAATGACATTTTTTGGGGGGTAAAATTACAAAATAACGGTATACTACCAATATGACCCCACTTTTTGGGTAATTTGACACCATTATGGGGTCATATATCACAAAAACGATATATGATTTTTAAATGATATTATTGCATAAAAAATATATCACACTCTTTGGCCATGAATAAATTGCCAGTGACGAATACGTTTATACATATATTTTTTGAATCATTCAAACTGCAAATAAATATATTTTTACCAATAAATGCATTAGTGAGTGAAAATACATTCTTAATTTAAAGCCAGAAAATATATGATTTTTGATATTTGTTTAACAATAATTTTAACGTAACGGGTCAAACTAGCAGAGTTGCTTTAATGACGCTTACAATAATATAATAAAAAAAAACTATTGATTAGAATATGAAAATTGAGCGTTGGATAACTGAGACATGCTCTTGCGCGCGTTTACATATGAGCCCCGAAAGGTACTATCAGGCAGGAATACAAATAAAATACAACTTCCTTCAGGGATAGGTCCTAAAATGACTATTTGGAATGCTTTTGAGATATTGCAAAAGTTTTGTCTTACTGCGGCCAGTTAATTTAGAAAACTCATACCACTGGCAGGGCTCGTCACGCGGCGCTCATAAGACATGGCTTACCTTTACTTAGTTTAGCTTATGTGGGCTAAGCAAAAGAAAAATTCTGGCTCACATAAGCTAAGCTAAAAATTTAAGCCAAAATTAATTTTTGGTTTATATTAGGTACGCTGAGCTAAGCCAAAAATTAAGCCGATTTTGCCGAGCCCAGGCCACGGGGTCTCTAAGTATATTATTTTGTGCCGAAAGGTGTTAAGAACTTCATAAATATCGCAAAAACAAAATCGCAAAATTTTTTTCAAAAAAAAAATTCATTCGAAATGTTTATTCGTGCGATAAGGTTCAGTGTTTTATGGCAGAGTTTTTGGGGTCGTTTCTATTATGTACGTTTGGTAATGGATCTATTGCGCAAAATTTACTCCAAGATGCATGTAATAAATATGCAAGTTATTTGGACGTCAATATCGCATACGGCCATGCATGCTCTATGGCAATTTTAATCGCTTACGACGTATCAGGTAATTAATTCTCTTCAACATGAGAATTCGCCTAAAATTTCATAAAAAACATATCGTCGTAAGGAAAAAGGGGTCTACTTCAAATCGCCTATTTTTTCAGTGCAATACTGTAAAACCCCTGTGTACAAAACTTCAAGTCATTGTGACCATTATTTAAACGATTTTCGACCTTGGTGCCTTATTTAAAGTCACACAAGTTCCCCTTGGAGGTTCTTTAACGTCGGTCTCCCTGGTAGTTAACAATCTTAAAGTAAGTTGACACTTTCTGAGTTTAATTTCGTTAACTTACTTAGGTAGTTATCCTTTCAAAAAAAAATCTAATTTTGCCGTTCTAAGGTGGCCATATAAACAGCGCTATCACAGTGTCTGAAACGATTTTGGGCAATCTTCCATGGAATCTGTGTATAATTTATATTTTCGCCCAATTGGCCGGTGCCTTTATTTCTTCCGTCGTGCTCTTTGCTTGTTACTATGACGGGATTGTGGCCATTGATCCACTTTTAACCATTCCGGGTGACCAACGCATTTTGGAGCAGAACGGGACGATTATTGAAATTGAGGGTATACCGACAGCGGGCATTTTTGCCACTTATCCGACTGGGTGTTACTATACCACCACGGTCACAGCGTTTTTTGATCAATTTCTTGGCACTTGCTTACTCGTATTTGTTGTCAAAGCCATATCCTTCAAAAATCATGACTGCGATGGCACTGCGGTATGTAACATTCTTACTAATAGTGAACCGATACTGGTGTGGGTCGTCAGTTTGTCACCGAGCTCGACGCAGGTCGTAAAATAGATACGACCGAGTATTGTTTTAATCTTATATGCGAAATTTGCTCGGTGAGACTTTTTTACTCACGCCAGTAACACAAATACCTGGTAGGCGTATTAAAAACCTGTTTATTGCGCAGAGTGCCGGATAACTGCGTAGAGTGAAATATAACTGTGTTAGGTGTAGTTGGATTAATAGTAAGGGAGTTTTTTGTAAAAAATAAGTGTTTTGAAAACATAATAAGAAAATAAGTTGTATTCTTTTTAAATGATTAGATAAATAACATATTTTATATGCACTTATTTTGCGAATTTTCTCCCGAAATATTTTCATCTACATTTACCGCCTACGCGATGCGCACTTGTGAAATCTTGACAAAACATGTTTTTTCAGCAAATCCGTCTTCGCACTGTGCGTTTATCTTGTTGATCTTGGGCTGCAAGATAAGTGCACAGGATGTGTAGTTCGACTTCTGAAAATACTAATACACCACCTGCGCAGTTATCTGGCCGACATTTTGGCCGAAAAAGTGTTTTGTTACGTAAAAATGGCAAGATAACTGCGCAGGGCTTAGGCGGACTGTCTGGAAAATTTTCGGCCAAAAGCGGCCAGATAACAGCACGAGCGGGAAATCCGGCCAGATAACTGTGCAGGTTGTGTACAGTTGGTGACGTAACGAGTTGACACATAACGAGTTGACAAAGTGAAACGAGTTGACAGTTTTTGGGCGTTTTTAGGGCAAACATAGGCAAAAAAGGGGCAAAAGTGACGTAACCAGTTGACAAAGTGAAACGAGTTGACAGTTTTTGACGAAACAATCGGAAACGAAAGTGTCAACTCGTTACGTCACCAACTGTATAAGGGAACTCCTTTCATTTTATTTTGAATAGATTGCTTGTTGGGTTGGGGCTTGTGTAGCAGTTATCGGCATGTCGTTCGGCATTAATGCGGGATATGGCATAAATCCTTCTCGTGATCTCGGCCCTCGATTATTTACCGCTATTGTGTATGGTAAAAATGTCTTCACTGGTAAATGAAAAAAATAAATCTAAATATGGTACAGTTCTCACTCATTTATCGGACGTTTTCCGTTCGCAAAAATAGCGTCCGAAAAAGGAGCATCGTCCCAGAGGACCATTTTTCTATTAGAATGGCCCCATTTTGGCCAAAAAGCTTCCGAAAAAGGAGCAATCGTCCGAAAAATGAGCGCCCGATAAATGAGTAAGGACTGTATAAGTATTTTTTTTGAGTTTAAATAATATTTTTGTAGTCTATGATTACTATTTCTGGATTCCTGTGATCGCTCCAACAGCAGGCGCTCTCTTCGGTACAATTGGTTAGTGTTGGATAAAATATTTTTCTTAAATCATTTCCCGTGATTTTAACAGATGGTTTTCACCTGAAAATTTGTACAGAAGCTTATACCAGCTCATTTCGCATTCATTGATTTAAAGAAAATCTAACTTGAGAGGGCAGAGTCTACCCAGTGGGCACTACCGGAAAACGGATAAACAGAAAAACGGGGAAACAGGAAAACGGGGAAACATGAAAACGGAGAAAATATTCTACAGAAAAAATAGATTTTTCTAAAACTCACAAATGTGATGCAGTTTGATGCGTAGATTACGTTGGTGAAATAAAAACGGAGACAAATTTTGGCGCTAGAGAGCATTTAAGAGGCCATTTTGGCAAATTTTCTCCGTTTTCCTGCTTCTCCGTTATCCGGTAGTGCCGTAGACTGAGTTCTACTATAGCTTTATTTAACATGACTTAAGTGTTTGATATTGGCATAGCAGCGAATTCTACTTCACCTAAATCGTCTCGGCACAATAGCTATAGATGGTCCAATCAAGATAGGAAATGGTATTTGAAAAAAAGTTTGTGAAGGCTTAAAAATGCCTCTAGTTAAAAAATGAAATCTAAAACACCCTAAGACTAATATTTTAACCCTTCATATACCGTGAAGTGTTCATACAGCGCATACAACCCGCAGTAGGCGCATTTATGGTCACACGCCGTGGACATCCCACAGAGACTCCGAAAGACATACAGCACTAACTCACCGAAACACCGAAATGAATACGCCTCACATTACTTACGGAATGCATCATGTTTCGGCGTATACAAGAAATGTTAACGATGTTGCATGTTTTCTTACAGCAATTTCCAAAAATTGTATATACACCGGGTGCGCAGTTATCGGGCGGGTTTGTGTCCAGTTATCGGGCACCCTGCGCTGTTATCGGGCACCCTGCGCATTGCTCTTGAATATATATGTGTATAAATGACCACATTTCCCGCTCTTGCTGTTATCGGGCGGGTTTTTTTGCATATTTTTACCTTATTTCGCTTCCGCCCTGAGCAGTTATCGGGCGCCCGATTAAGACTTTTTTGCCGCGAAACCCGCCCGATAACTGCGCACCCGGTGTAGTAATTTCACCAAATTTGCGCCTGCTTCTCACTTATTTTTCAAGGTCCTTGTTAAGCGTTAGACAAAGTGGTATTCAAGGTTTTGAGGGCTTATTTTTCAGTGTATTTTAGTACATTGATAACCTAGGACGACCTATTGCTTCCAATTCCCTTTATACCAACTTACGGGTCAGGTACGTTTGTGTACGTATCCAAAAATCCGATTTTTGGTAAAAAAAATCGGGGCATATTAGCGAAGGTGGCAAAATCGTTTTGGACAACGTAACTTTTTCATTCAAACATATTTTTTTTATTTAACAATTGACCCTATCCCGAAGTGAATTTACTTAACTCTACTTAGCCGACGCTGCGGCATAACCCCCCTTAGCCAAACGGCCTATAAATAGGCCGTTGACGGAAATAGTTCTCACAGAAAAATTAGTTTAACGATTGACAAATTTTATTTGTTAATTGTGACGTCTGATTACTCATCTATATTTTTGAAAAAAAATGACATAAAACTATTGTTATTAACCGCTAGGACGACCAATGTGCTAAAAAGTCAAATATGCAATTCACGCCTAAAAAGGCACCTGACCATTTATAATCTATTTGGCTAAGGAGAGTTAAAAAAGCAAAAGTTTAGCTGTAACAGCGGACGAAAGTTAAAAAATATAGATTTTTTGTCGAAGTTGGTGCTTTTCATGTCTAGATTTCGACTAAGCTAAAATATAAAATATTCTCGAACATTTATTGGATTAACGTAGATTTACTGAAAAAATCTTAAACTGTTGTCCGTTTTGAAAAATCGCAATCCGTTTGGCTTTTATTCACGATGAAAGTCGCACGGCCTATTTATAGTCTGTTCGGGTAAGGAGAGTTAATATGCGTCAGACGGACATAAGTTATGTCACATAACAGTCTATAAGTTAAAGAGTAAGAAATGTATCGTAATCATTTTCAAGGCGTTTCTCCCATAGACTGCTCGACATGGAAACATCTAAAAATACTAATTTCGTCACCGAATCAGACGCTGAACTAGATTACAATGCATGTCGCAACCCTCCATGCACGCAGTGTCATTTTCAACAGAAAATAGTTAAATCAGATATACGTCGTCGAACTTTTTGTTATTCAGAATACTGGTTAATACATGTTTTATATTACAATTTTTATTTTGATAATTTATTTTTACTTTTGTTCCTAAAAAACTTCAAATTATCGAAACAAACACAAATTTTCGAATGAAAGTGTTTATTATGAGAATATGGGACTGTATATTAACCTTACAATTGACATCGAAAAACAAAAACTCGCAAGTGTCCGAAGGGAATCCCGAGTGAGTTTTGTCGATTCGAGGATGCAAAGGGATGCCGACGAAATTAATCAGCATTTGCCGAATACAAGCAAAGTAACAGCATTTTAAGACCTTCTAAAACAGAGCAAACAAATAACGGAGAAAAAAATTATAAAACGCTGTGATACTTCAACATAAGTATTGAAATAAATTTTGAACCCATAGTTTGTTATTATGATAACTGAACATAATTACACTATATTTTTACTCTGTTAAAAATAACTTTTTGTCCGTAGGGCAGTTATCAGTGATAACTCATCATGGGTCAAGGCAGTGTTGCAAAAACGGCCCAATTTTGCGTTAGCCTGGGCACGTCGGACTTCGCTCGTTTGTCGACCAACCCCTTTAGTCGACAAACGCTAGACGGCCGGCTGAAAAGCGACGTTCGTCAGGTAACCAAAAACGGCCGCCCGATAAACGGCATTTTTGAAAAATCATTTAACCCTAACCTTTTAAACAGAATTATATGAATTATTGGGTAAGCGTTAACTTTGTATCTAGGACAGCAAATAATTTTGTTAACCCCCGTACCTCCGCTGAAGATCAATTTATCAATCTAATGGAAATTCTTGGCATTTTTGATAGTTGAACGGTACAACTTGTACCCCTTA